>CM076584.1:644164367-644262046 GCA_034641835.2 Pinus albicaulis | reverse complement strand
TAACCCTAATCCTTAAATGCTAAATCCCCTAACCCCCTAAACCTCTAAACCTACCCTAGCCCATTTAACCCCCTAACCCCTAACCCTTAACCCATAACCCCTTAAACCCTAATTCCCAACCTCTAACCCATTTAACCCCATATACCCCTAAACCCTAACCCATTTAACCCCTAAGCCCTAAACCTCTAAACCCTTAACCCCTAACCCCTTAAACCCTAGTTCCCAACCCCTAACCCATTTAACCCCCTAAACCCCTAAAACCTTAACCCATTTAACCCCCTAAACCCTAAACCTCTAAACCCTTAAACCCCTAAATCACTAACACCTAAACCCCTAACCCCTTAACCCCTAAACCCCTAAATCGTTAACGCTTAATCCATAACCCATTAACCCCTAAAATCCTTAATTGTTAAATCCCCTAACCCCTAAGCCCCTAATCCCTAATCCCTTAACCACTAACTCATTATTCACCTAACCCCTAATAGTGCCTAAATCCCCTAACCCCTAAGCCCCCAATCCCTAATCCCTTAACCATTATCTCATTATTCCTCTAACCCATAAATGCGCCTAAATCCCCTAACCCCTAACCCCCCAATCCCTAGCCCCTTAACCACTAACTCATTATTCCCCTAACCCCAATCCCCAATCCCTTAACCACTAACTCATTATTCCCCTAACCCCTAAATGCACTTAAATCCCCTAACCCCTAAGCCCCCAATCCCTATCCCCTTAACCACTAACTCATTATTCCCCTAACCCCTAAACCCTAAACCTCTAACCCCTAAGTCCCTATTCCTCTAACCCCTAAGCCCCTAATCCCTAATCCCTTAACCACTAACTCATTATTCCCTAACCCTTATAACAATCCTTAAAACTCGTTGGGATTCGTCCCCAAGTGGAGCCAATGTTGGTCATAAAGTAGCACCAGTCATTTTTTACAGATGGACCTTTGGATAGAGGTATATTAAATTCTATGGAAGACGTCGAGACATTTAAAAGATGGATCAAAAAGAGAAACGAGGATGTGAAAAATGTTGTGCTTAAAGTAAAACATGTGCAATTGAAAGCTTAAAAGGCGCAAACATATGATACGAAAGGTGTAAAGCGGGCGGAGTTAAAAGGTTAGCCGCACCCCAAAACAAGCATGTGAGGGAATTCTACATATGGGAGATTCCGCGGGGGTCAAGAGACGGGAGGGGGAACATACCTATACCCCCGCGGAATTGTATTGAATAGTCATGGGTGGGCCCGAGGTAAGCGATGACGTGGCAGCACGAAGTGTGGAGTTTCGGCGACGTGGCAGAACGAAAAATGGGTTTCAAAGTCTCGTACGATGTGTATTTAACACGCCCCATGAACGAAATATTTCATGGATCGTATGGTTCATTGCAGCACGAAGGTAAGGTGAGTCTTTAGGTGAACTGGTACTGAGGCACGTACCAGTATTAAACCTGACACGCAGCGTTCACCTGTCCTCGGCCAACGCCCAACCCTCACACGCCACGTGCTCCACTGTCAGCGCCCTTACGGCCCTCTTCCTCATTCATTTTACCTATCTGCCCTTTTTACCTCAAACCCTTCAGTAAAAATTTAACAGTTTCCTGTTTTTTTTTACTCCAGTAGAGGTCGCAGGGTTCCAGCTACGGTACGTACTAATTGGAAACTAGCAACAAGGTCCACCCAGTCGCTTTCAGCACCCCTGCGTTGTTTTCCTGAGAATAGTTCCCTGTGCACAGGTATTCAATCCTTCATTTGCTTTATGTTTTCCCTTTCGTCTTTTAAAAGTTTGTTATGTCAGTCATGGGAAGAGGCATGCCCAAGAAAGCTGATCCAGAAACCCCTCAGGTCAGAGAAGCTAGACACCCTCCCAGGTTCGAACCTTTCATCGACCTGCAAGCCGGAATCTGCAATCCTCAATACCCGTTCCATATCAGCACCATTAAACCTGAGCTTTTTAGACGTCATATTGGGAATAAAGACCGATATCGGGTGGTCGTGTCTAGCCTGTACCACAAAATTATCCCTCAAGTTCATTCTGTGGTTGATTTTATTTCCTGGCTCAGAGACGTTTTCGACGAACATCGGGGCACTTTCACCTCTCCTCAAGGGAACAAAGTTTTTTCCCTTTCCCCTGATATTATCAAGCAAGCCCTTCGCTTTCCCACCAGCACTACATATATCAGTTTCAGCGAAGCAGCTTTAGCCGCCTAGTTCATCAAACAGCCATGGGAGAACCAGAAAGCCTTCATCTCCTCTATAATCGACAATCAGGTTACTTCTCTTCCGGCCATAGAGCCTTTTCCATTAAGTTTGTTCGAAGAGGAATTTTGGCCCATCCTTTCTCTCATCGCTGGTCTTTTAGGGGTAGGAATTCTGGAAGAGATTTCCACGGTGTGTGTTCATTTCTGATGGCTCATGTCTCAAAGGGGGGTAGTGTTAGATATTCCTGGTTTCCTTGCCACTGCCATTCGAACCCAGTTCCAGGAGCTTCCAGAAACCAGTTAGTTCCATTTTTGTTCAATGGTTTTCTATATTTTCTTGTACCAGCGCGCTGATAAATTTGAGGGTTTGGGTTTAGACAGGGTATATCAGGAGAATTCCCAACCCCGACCAGTCTTCGACTGGAATTTCTCTGTACGCCAATTACCCAAGGGGGAGGGTTATTCTAGTTTTGTGAATATTTTCATGTCTATTTCCTATTCTATTATTCACGACTCACCTTCTCCTAGGGTCTTTCCAGAAATGAAGAGTTGGCTGCAAGCCGGAAAATCCCAGAGCACTGGGGATTGGTTACTATTCGATGATTACACTAAAATTCGGGTCTATGGAGCCAAAGTTTCCCTTTACCAGCTACCAATGTTTCATGTTCGTCGAGTTTATGCGCTCGAATATATCCGGCAGTCCCTCAAGGCGGATCAGCTCCATTTTGTCCTCGCCAAGAAGGGTTACATCCTGAGGCTCCCCATCACAATCGGCCCTTTTGTTGTGAATTCAAGACATGCCCTCCCAATCGTTGAGAAAATGTTTCAGGGTCTCGACCTGAGGCTGGGAAAGGGTTGGGCTTATGA
The DNA here is from genome assembly GCA_034641835.2 of Pinus albicaulis. Taxonomy (NCBI): domain Eukaryota; kingdom Viridiplantae; phylum Streptophyta; class Pinopsida; order Pinales; family Pinaceae; genus Pinus; species Pinus albicaulis. Next base: position 644,258,978 of record CM076584.1, on the reverse strand, counting down.
TCCTCGAGAGATTATCTCGAACAAAAGAAAAAGGAACAAGTCCACACCTTATATGCATGAACCAAGGCCATTCATGGAATGGAGGGCTAATCTCGAAATTTGGCCTTTGGTTTCGCAGATGGAGATAGATTCATCTGCCATGGGGGAGGAAGAGGACGTCAATAAAGGCACAGGCAGAGAAGAAGCAGGTACCTCAGGAGTAGTTCCTCCTCACAAAAAGCAAAAAACAGCCTCCAGTGAGGCAGAAGTAATAGGAGAGGAGCAACTGCTTGAACCATTCACAACGTATGGTAAATTGGATAAAATTAAAGCAGGGATAAAGGTGCTAAGGGATAGTACCACCTCTTCCGACTTCACGGAAGTCACACAGGCCATCATAGAACATACCTCACCAAGGGCAGTTGAAAGGGACTGAGCAAATAGAGCGATCCGAGATAAGTATAAAGATGAGCTGGAGGGGTACGTTGAGAAATATCACACCAGGGTCTCTGCCTCCATGAACATGGATACAGAACATCTGGTATTATCTATGGCAGAAACCCTCTTGGATCCCAATTCAGGTGTCACTAGCTATCAGGTGCTCGAGCATGAAATCGACATGAAAAAGGTGCCCGCGACCAACATGTGTAACCTGTTTCAGACTGTATGAGATATGCTAAAAGATGAAATTATGCGGGTCACCATTGCGCTGAAGAAGCTGGAGAAAAAACATGAACAGGTCAGGGCTGCCTTGAAAAATGAACAGGCAAACTGTCGCGCCTGAGCAAATCAAGTACGTTTCCTCCAAGACCAAATCAGAGGAAAAGACATGGGGGAAACAGACCCGCAGGGCGCTTTAATAGACCAACTGCAGAAGGAGCTCGCATCAATGAAAGGTAAGGTCAGCATACCAGCCTCCCGCCATGTCCAGACAGCCGAGCTGGTGCAAGTGGAAAAGGAAAAAGCAGAATTGGCTGACTCATTAGCAAGGGAGAGGGAAGACATAGAAAAACTGGCTGAAAATATCACCACCCTCTAGAGCAGGTTGACAGAGCTGCAAAACACCTAGGACAATCATAGCTGTCTGCCTACTACAGCCCCACCAGAGACAAGCTCGCTGGCAGAGCATCTGAATGCAACGAAAGCCGCCAATGACGTGCTAGAGAAACAGGCAATCACCGCAAAATCACCGATTTAGAAGGTTTCGCGGCTGAGAATGGCAAGAGGGTAGATACACTACAGAAAGAGATCAAGCAGGAAAAGAAGACAAAAGCTGACCAGCAGAAAACAATCGCTGAATTCAAAAGTCACGTGAAGGGAAATATCACTCTTAGGGAAGCGAGTAGTATAATCTGGTCGGACATAATCTCAACAATGACAGGACAATGGGCTTTCCTAAAAATGATAGGGGAAAATAAAGCTGCTATACTTTATCTCAACAGGAAATTCCAAGAGGCAGATCTCAATGTGTTCGGCAGAACTCAGCACGCTAAAAGCTATATTTCTTTCTTACAGGGGTTAGAATCAGACGAAGTGGAAAAGCACGGCATACCAAGTCGGTTCATGGAGGCCTTCGAATGTCAGAAAATCATCGACAAAGAGGCAGCCCGAGATGCAGCTTTGAAAGCCTTGCAACAGGTGATATCAAACGTGGACCGGTTCGTTGTAGTGTGGAATGAGATTACAGTAGTTGGACTCCCATCTTGCTGGGACCCAACCACTCCGTCCGTCCTACAACCGTTGACAGAATATAAGACACGTCTGCAGGAAGAAAAAGACCGGATAGATGTCCTGTCAGATAAGATTTCTCGGTTAAAGGGCAAAACCATCGTTTCATCCCTCAGCCAGGAGTTTCTCCTCCATTTGATCAGGCACAAGCTGCCTACAGAGGCGGGTTTCAACGCCCTCACAGAAGCCTATGTCAAAGTGGAGGGATTCACCGCGAAGCCAGAACCTTCATCCGACTGCCAACAGAGATGCACACAGTTGTCTAACCAGATTGCCAGCTCATTAGCGAACGTCCCACCTCCAACATCAGCAACTGCTTCAACTCTTCCACACCTATGAAATCTTGTCAACTCATGATTCGGCCTCAATGGCCTATTTACTTTTTACTGAATTAGTTTCTTTTAAGTTTCGAGTGGGTTTTTTTCTCCACTCCAGCATTTTACTTTTCATCAGACTATTGTTTAATTTTCTGTTTTGAAAACGGCCAAGTGCCTGACTATCCATGATGAGAGGCCTTATTCCTCATCATGAATTTTTTTGTTTTGAGAAGGGCGTTTAACAGATTTTGGTTATGCGAAGAAGATATTTTTTCCAAAAAATATCTTCTCGCTAAGATAGGAAGAAGCCTATATAAGTAAGATCCAATGAGAAAAAAGGGTTCCAGATTTTCTCAAGAAACTTGCAGTGTAAAGTGTTTTGTATGCTTGTGGTGGAATTATCAATGCAAATACACAGAGCCCATGGGGTTTCAACGAAGAGAAGTTTTATTTATGTTTGAGGATTCCAGTCTTGATTATATATAGTTTGTGACTCTTTCTTTGTGATATTGTATCATTGTTCGTTCCACTATTTTCAATTTCCCTATATCATGTTTTGGAATGCGAGTGACTTGCCGGCTCGGGTATGAATTTATCGATGTTTGGTACTCATGCTTTACTAGTCTATGTCGCTTTAAATATGGCTCATACATGATATGTCGTTCCACTTAACACATCATTCATATTTCCTCTGTATTAAACATCATGGAATGTTATTCTTATTGAACTAATTGATATGTATGGATTCTTAGCTTCTAAGCCCATATTATGTTGAAATGTGTTTTCTGAGTACCATTTCATTGGTAGTTAGTACTCTCCTTTCACCTTCTGCACAGCAAACATTTTTTTGTTTAAAATACCTATACATCATTGATAAACTGGCCCTCCCTGATGAAATTTGTCTCTAAGTTGTCTGAAGTATATATGTATTGAAGATTCCCTTCTTGCCTCTGCAGTGTCTTTATACCTTGCTAAATATAAAATAAGTTTGGTCCCATTCATACGATGATGCTTTGCACAAATTGAAAAGGTAGAGAGTCCTAAGCTGATAATGAGCCTGAAATATACTTTATACTCCCTACTGGTTAAGATGTCATAGGCACTGGTCTTTGGCAACACTAACTACGACCAGCAACAACCTCCCTAATAGAATGATCTTCTGTTGATTTTCCATGTGCAGTTGAATGGTAGAGCACTCAAACTTGGGTCTTATCATGCGCTTCCATGTTTTCTTAGGTAGAACATTTGCATCTGATTCCAAATCTAAGATATCCTGATCCATATCATAAGCATCGATCTGCGCGATCATGCACATCTCTCTACCCATTCTCTTTTTATTCTTATATATTTTGTTGAAAGCTCTCTGTTCTACCATCGGATGTTCCTTATCTGTGCAATTATCTATCAGAGCCTAAATATTCTCTACTCCCTTTTTGTTGCCTAGTAACTTAATGTAAGCTTGTAGGAACGGTTTGATCTCTTCATCTCCTCCTTCTTATTTCATTGGTATACTTGATTTTGATGCACTTCCCCCTGCAAATTCTTTCCGAACTTCAACAAAATTCTCATTTATGATTTGTAGATCAAATCCTTCTTTGTTCTCAGGTGCTTTACAAATCCATAAGTCAGTATCTGGTTGTTTTCCCATATCTTAATTAGTGGCTGCACCTCTCCTAGTGACCACATTCATGTTTGGATATTCTTCACGGGTTTCTTCTCTAACAATATTAATATTGTGTGTTGGAGTCTACGTCTTTTTCTCCTACATTTTAGCAGTAAAAATAGGGAAATCTTCTATCACATGGTAAAAATGCCTACAATACGTGCATGATTGTTGCGCTGGATTTGGGAAATCGCGCGCTTAGTGACCAACATCTCCGCAGTTATAGAAAATTACTTGTCCTCTTCCTCAACCAACTGATCCACCTCCTCATCCTCTTCCTTTTCCCTAGAATCCACCACGCCCATATGGGGATGCTGGTGAGGTTGGTTAAGCATGCATTATATATATTTCAGCTTTGTCTAACATTATTTCAAAGGTGTGACAATGTTGCTCATCATGTCCTAGTGATGAACAAAATTTTCGAAACAACTGCTTCAACTCAAGTTGATACTTTCTGACACTTGGGCAGAAATCTGTGTCATGTAATCTGGAAAATTGACAGATTATGCACCATATTGTACTCTTAAATGGACTAGGACCTTAAGCATTCAAATAATTATTTAAGATGAGTTATTGATCCTTATGGTTCCCAGCATATTTACATTTTATGCACCATAACTATGCACAAAGCTCCTTTCCTTATCTTTGCGCGGGATCTTATTCTCTAAATGCATGGCTTCCAACTGATTCTAAATCTGTTGAGTTCTCAATGCAATCAGTATTGAGATAGCTTCTAGTTTCATTGCAACCTACATAACCTCATCTTTTGTGGCAATCTTATATTGACACAGGGGCTGGCACAGATGCCGAAACATCATAGAAATAAACCATTCCTTGTGTTGACTATCAGTGATGACAAGTCCACCATCTCTGATAGTGCGCTTCAACCTTTGATCTTCCTCCCACACAGATTCATTAACCTCTTGATGAATCTCTTTCATTTCTGTAACCAATTGCGTGTATGACTTAGACTTCTTGAACTTCTCTTTTAGGGCATATTTTATTTGGTCCAAGGTGGCATTAGGGCTTTCTTTAACATATCTGATTTAAAAATCTAACGTGTGATCTTGGAAAGTAGTGGCTATCTATGCTTTCTTAATAACATCATTATTAACATGTTGAGCCTTCCATATGGCCTTAGTCACAAACCAAAAGCACTCAGTAACTTCATTTCCAATGCCTTTGAAATTAGGTAACTTCATTGACGCAGCGATATATGTGGTTGAGGGAGGTGGAGGTGGTGATGGAGATGGACTGTGTGGTGGAGTGGGTGCTTTGTGAGATGAGTGTAGAAGTGGAGTGGATGGGGTTGGAAATAGGATCAAGGTTCTCTAATCATTCTAGTTTGATGAACCTTCTTCTTCAGAGTCACTAGAGCTACTAGTTTCTGGTTCACCTTCACTATCAAATCTATGCTTTAGAGGGCTATAAATAAATTTTTATGGATCTTCACGGTAAAATTTTCCACTGTGCATAGTTGGTCCTCTTCGCGGAAATCAAGAAATATTTTCAGACAGGTAGCCATGTTCACATAATATATCCTTCAACAACAACTTCAAAGAGCATGGGAACTTACCTCTATGACCTTTGAAAAATATTCTCTCTGCTTCATAATATGACACAAATTGATTAATGGAAAATTCTATTACAAATCCTCCCAAGAGTCGATCGATCCAATGGTCTACTACGTGTCTGATCTTATTGTCTTAATTTTGTAATTTTTGAATCAGTTTAGGAGTCCACTCAGTGATTGTGTCGTTCTTCACGCAGGTACTGAATTCAGTCAATCGCGACAACCACTCTTGTAGCTCAGTTGCAAAGGAGAAAAATAATATCATGTGAACTTTTGTATAGATGTATTTCTATACCCACTTTTATTCAAATAACTTAGCACTTCGATTCTCTTGGAGTGTGAGTTCAAGGATATTTCTTTCCATCCAATCTCACAATTCATTCTACGAAGGGTGCCACAACATCAAATAGCCCTCAAAATGATCACTATCCGGGCAACAGAACCATTTTTTTCCTTGAGGGGTCCTGAACCAGCTTCAGAGTTTACTGCGCAACCAACAACCCTCCAATTACTGGCATTTTCGGTAATTATCTTCTTGCACAGATAAAAGTCTCACTCGAAGTAGTATGGGGGGGTGTTGGAACTGGGTTTCCACACCTTGAGGAATAAAATAATGTAGTGGCCTTAAGTATATTGATTTCAAACACATATCAATCATAAACTGATGTGTGCAATATAGAATAATACTTTATCATATGACGACACAGAATTACAAATCACTTCTAATGTGAAATTACTTAAGCAGATTCATTCATGTAATCAGCCATCAATATAGCTTCATGCATAAATAATAGATTTATTTGAACAGATACAAATAAACATAATAGAGGTAAGATGAAATTAAGACAGAACAGTAAAAAGATAACACAAAGAGACAACATGATGCTTTCCACCAAAATCAGTCCTTGTATTACTTCAAATCAGTTCACTACATCAGGATTTCCCTTATGATTTACCCTTCCATGCACATAGCCAATGGTGTCCACACATAGCCAAGATTAAGTCTCCGCGCACACAGCTAGCAGGAGCCTTTCTACCCAGCCTAGACTGGAACCCTTAAAAATTATCATAGACGCATAAACTTAGATCAAAACATCAATAATAGTCTACCTATTCCTTAGAATCGATCTATCTATTTCTATTAATCTAGTGCACATATACCATGGTCTCAAACCATGGTTTGAGTCCCACAGTTTACCCTTAAACCCTTTTACATTAAAATAGGGACTTTGACTCACCCCAAAGCCCCTTGACTCATTCGTTCAGTGCACATATACAAAAAATATACAAAAAGATACCAAAAAGTGTACCCCATGGGAGCCCGCTCCAACAGGGACCAAGTGATAAATGTGGTATCTCATAAATTAGAACAATTAAAGATATGGTATTAAACATCTACAATATATGGCTTTCTAGAGAGGTCGATAGTAAAACCTATCCAAGGAATGGGAGGATAATCGACCATTATTAGATCGGTGGGGTCTAGGATGAGACTTATGAAAACTAAGTGACAAGGTGGCTAGGGGTGCCATCATGCCCCCAAGCATAAGATACTACCCTGAAGAATATGTGATGGAGGGGAGTGATCTGTTATGATAAAGGTGGGAATGATGCCTCTAGCTAGATAATTTTGTGGAGTGCCATGATGTTCCAAGTGTTGAATTAATGGATTCAAGCATTCAATCTCATAGGCGCTAAATCCTCAAGAGGATGGTGAGAATATATAGGGGCATAGGTGCCCCAAAGCATGTTATGGGCATGCCAAATGTATTTAGAATAGTGGACTCTAAACACATTTTTATGATGTGGTTCACCATTTTTTTATGTTATGGTTATCTTTTGTGGGAAGAATGGATAGATACAGTTAGAGAAAGGAAATGGTGGATTACCAATCTCATTTGTCACTGCATATATGAAGAACATGGAATAAATTTATGGGTTCACATATATGGTGTCGCTATAATAAAGAGTGGATTCAGAGATAATTAATTGGTGCTCACCTAGAAACCATTGTGGTTGGTCAACGATAATGTCTAAGGGAGTGGGTTGTTGATGTAAAATGAAGGAATGATTAAGTGGATCATCCCTAGAGTGATCTGAGGTGATATGGGACTCTAGGGTTTCTTATAAATAGGGAAGAATAATGGTACTATATTCTACACTGCCAGATACACTAGGAGTGTTGGGATAATTGTTTCTCCTAGAATCTCAAATATGTGTGCCCCCTTACCCAAACATTGGGCGTTAATGTAATGGCCACAAGGTTTATGTGGTTCGAATGCATGGGTTCAAAGTAAGGAATTATATAAAAAATTTACCTCACTATGGATGAAGTCTTTGGACTCCACAACATGTTGGTCATGGGTCTGCTACAGAAGGAAGTACGCATGATGGTGCATATCATCCTAAGGAAAATTAGGGGTAATCACGCCTTCCATAATGTCTTCATCTGAATGGAATATGGGATAAATGGAGGAAGGGATACCACATGATGTGGTGAAGATACCTTGTGCATCATCATGAGAAATATGGTTCACATACACATCACTATAAAGGGTAGATGAATATCTAGTAGATGAAACATCTACCAATGTTGAGACCAAGGTGTTCAACAAGGGAGGTTTGACCAAAACAAAATGGGAAGCTCTAGAGGGGTCCTCCTCCATGGATCTCATGGATGATGATAGATAGAGAATAAATACTGAAGATTCTGTCATCTCGACATCAAGATGAGGTATCACAATGGGTGCAAAACTGTCCTATGGTTTTGCTAAAGTAGAAATCACAAGTAAAGGAGTACATGATCCACTACGAGCAACCTCTATTTCATGAATTTCCTCAAGGGTATAGTGAAAACCGTCGAGGCAAGGGAAATCATGAGAATAGAGACCATAAAGGTCATACAAAGCACAAGGGTGGTTCATGTGCAATGATTTGAGTTTCTTAACTAAATCAAGTAAGGTAACATGGACCTCCGAGAGGTTAGATTCATGAAACATTTTTTTGACCACAGGTTTAAGATGAGGAATTTCAGGGCAGTTATGTGTGGCATGTCCAAAAATGTCACACAAAGCGCAGGGAGGTGTTGACTTTGAAGGATTAGGTGGAGGTGGAGTTGTTTGGGGAGTCTTGTCCTTAATTTCCTTCTTTTTGGCTTTTCACCCCTCACTGGATGCTTTCACAATAGGAGCAGGTTCCTGTTGGGCTGGTTGTGGCACTGAAGAAAAGGGAGGGGTAATGGCAACCGGTTGAATTGGGGTCAAAGAGGTATATGGTTTAAGTTGACCAGGTGGAGTGTTTTTTGGGGGATCAATGTACCAGACTGGGATCCCCGAGATTAAATTGGATAGACTCAACGTAGCAATAACAGGCACCAAAAAGACTCTATAGGGGGGAGATAAAAATGGTATCTAACTAGAAGGGTAATGACCTGGCGAAATGGAGCCCAAATGGTTAAGGATTGTGGGGACTGTTCCTAGCTGAAAAATATTGGGAGAGACACCAACAGAAGGAGAAGTTCCTTAAGGATACGGTCCTAATGGTTGTTTCAAGTGAACAACAGTAGGTTGTGAAGGCGTTGGCTATTGGCTAGTCATATCGAGCCACTTTTTGCTAGCCCGAGATCCTTGCAACATGCAAACACTCAATTATTTGGGCTCAATGATAAGAGGATGGGGACTAGGAAATGAACCAAGAAAGGTGGAATATTTATAGAATCCTGGTGAAACAATAGTGAGAGGTGTGAATGATTGGTTATCAGCCACTGAAGATATGATGGACTCAAGGGAGGTCTGAGACTCTGGTTCGTAATATGTCAACTGATCAATGGTGATGATCTTTCCATTATGGGGGAATTACATCTTACGGTTAACTACAGATGTGACAACTGACATCACATAGTTTTAGCTACGACCCAAGAGGATATTATAATCCAAGGGGGAATTAATGACTTCTAAGTCAATACAAATAGTCTTTCCCGTAAATGTGACTAGAAAATTGTGAAACATGCCAAGGGGCTGAGAAGGGTGGCCATCTCAAGAACGAAAAGTGATGTTGGACTGGGATAGGTTGAGGGATCCAATTTTATTCCAAACATAGGTGGAAATCACAAATATGGATGTTCCCCCATCAATGATACATCTTTGAACATGGGCATTACAGATCTTGACTGATATTTGGAAGGGAACGGATGAAGGTAAAGGGCGGTGTTATGATTTTTCAACATCAAATATAATCAAATGATGATTTCAAGGATCCACAGTGCTCAAAGCAGATAGTAGAGATTTTCATTGTGATGGGCATGTCTAGAGGACTTCTAGCATTGACATGGTAGCAAGGGACTGCGCCAAGCCATCTACTATGTTGTAGGTGTGGGAAAATTTGGTAGAAGCCACGTTTCACCATAATGGCCCTTTGGGGATCTTGTGAATGACCTCTGCCTTAGGTTGATAGATCTATACGGGAAAATTTGGTGTTTAAATGGAATATGTGGGTACTTTTATTTGGGACTCAGTTGTAGACGTAGAAGGTTTCTTGTCATATTAGCACGATTGGGTCTGAACATTGACATTAGAAGTATTGACCTCTTTATAATTCATCATGAGAATCTCATAATTAATGGTACCATACTCTGGGGGTTGAGGGGTGGCCTGACCTTGAGGTGGTTGGGCAGAAACATATCTTTGCTGAGGGAAAGGATTAGTGAACCCAGGTGGTTGAGTTGGGACAGTGTTCAGAGGAAGCGGTGCGGTGGGTTGTTGTCCTCTGGAAATTGTTTGGGCTTCCCACAACTTAGCATCTGTGGTAAAAGGGGAAAATAATTAGTATAATGGACAGGGATACCATAACATGAACAAGGTTTTTTTACACGAAGGTTCTTGTTATGCTTGGGTTGATTGCCCTGTTGCTAGTTTGCAGTGTTAGGTTGGTTCCCTTTGGGTTTTTTCGGTTGATTACCTTGGTGAACTTGGTTACCCTGCACTTTTTGGTTCCGGTCGCCTTTCCCCTTATTATTTTTATTTGAACTAGGGGGATTAGTCGCACTTTTCTGAGCATACACTTGACCTTGAGGAGGTAATGGCTACCATGGAAGAGGTTGAGAAGGTACGGTAGGCAAGGGCTCTGATGCCATAGGCACTGGAGCATTGGGCTATGCATAGGATAGAAAGGAGAAGGGGCAACATTTTGGTAACCAGGTTGAGAAAAATTTGGTCCTCGTATTAATTGATGCGGTTGGAAAAATTCATAAGGCGTGCTTTGACCATGATACAAGTTTTCGAAACGGGGATAAGTGTTGGAGGAACTTGTTCCCCCCTGGGGGTAACCATAACTCATGTGAGGAGGAGCATATGGATGTGCCAGAGATATACAATGATACTGTCGGTGGCATGATATGCCTCTAGTGCGTTGGCACCACTAGGTCTAGGAAGATATTGTAAAATGGTATAAACATAACCAGACTGGGCGTAAATAAGTCATATTTAAATGTGACCTGGAGAGCTTCTTCTTCTTACTAAGAAAAATGAGATGTGACATATTTACCAATGGGGGCTAAGATCGTTCAAAGAAACCAATCCATATAGACATGATCATTGAATGTAGGAGCTCTACACAAGCTCTTTCTTCTACGCCATTCTTGGACATGGTCAGAAAGGTGGTGGCATAAGATTGAAGGAATGCAGTGAAAAACTCAATACCAGTATCATAATGGAGGGGTAGCTAGAAATATGACAGAAATTATTTAGCAAGAGTCAAAAAAGTGGTATGATATGCAGTAGGCTGATCAACATACCACTTTGCAGCTTCTCCAGTGAGCGTGCGTTGGAATAACAAAAGGAGAATGGAGTCATCGGTGGTGGAATTGGATGAAAACCACATATGAAAGCAATGAACATGATTAGTGGGCTCTCCTCTAGTGTTTCCTTCAAACCTAGGAATGTCGGAAGGAAGCTTAGTTGGCATAGTTTTCCAACCTACATCGTGGAGTATGGGGTCATCGATTAACTAGCTAAAATCGGGGAGGCTTAAACCCGCCATAAAAGGCAGCAAAGGAGTAGTTGGGACGGTTCTAGTAGTGGTTCCGTTAGTAGTGGCTCTAGAATTAGGGCCAGTTCCACCACCGGCTTGAGGTCCTTCACCTGCATTGGCACTGGACATGGTGATAGTATGAGGGTGAGGAGAACCAGGGTCAGAATCTAAGGAAGAACTCAATGAACTAGAATCGGAGTCGGTATGAGGACTCTATGGAGGACTAACTCGAACCCTACAGGGTGGAGTGAGACGTCACAATGGAAACTGAGGGTGAAGACCTTGGAGTATCTAAAATAAATTCCTTGGAGGCGTAATGATGGAAAGTCACAGATGACACAAAAAGGTTGAAGAGTGATAAACAAAGGATCTGTGAGGTAGATTGATTAATTATGATGTTTATGTATTGGATTGGTGGTGTAAACCAAGCACTCCTCTCTTTAGGTGTGAGTTTGTGCAAGCTGTGTGTTAATTTTAATTAATCCTAGAAGATTATTTAAAGAAAAAGAAAAATGTTGAAGTGTTGTAAATAAAACTGAAATGATAGTAAAATAAACAACTAATCATGCATGAATTCAATCCAAAAAAGGGCTCCCAAAAAACTAGACTAAAAGTTGGGCAAAACTAACTCAAAACACATTAAAAATGGCCAATATATCTAATTTTAAAGGGACATGGATCTAATCACTCTATACTGCTGAAATGACACAGAAAACAACAAGAAACTAGAGGGGAAATTTTTTGCGATAGATAAGGTTAAAGGTGAAAAAGCTTAGGGAAAAAAAAGAGACCCTAAGGAAAAGAACAAACGAAACTCAAGAGAGAGTTTTGGATGTAACAATAACCTATCAGAAAGGATTTTTAAAAAGGATGGATCAGACCCTGAAACAATCATTGAATGCATTACAAATCTCATAATACCTCCTCAGCTTAACCCCTCATAAAAAGGTGGAAGTGTACTGAAACTCGAGGGAGCTTGGTTCTACTTCAAGGAGACAAACTTAGCATATCCAAGCCTAAGACGGGCTGAGACAAAGGTGCAAACAACCAAAAAAAATGCTCTTGGAAAACCCTGACAGTTGCAAAAAAAACTCATAAAATGATTTCAGATCGCAGTTTCTGACCTCTGGATAGATAAAATCATAGTTTATGGACAAAAAAGTGTGAGTTCAAGGGGAACTCACACTATTTGAACTGAAAATTTTGAATTTTTTCTCGGTTCTTGGGTCGCATGTTGTGGAAAATTTGTCGTCTCTAGCACAACTGATACCTGTTACCTACGAAAAACACCAGAAAGCCTCTAGAAGTTAGAATTTTGATTGAATTAGGGCATAAAAGTTGAAAAACAACATCAAGAGACTGAAAATTGATGAAGAAAAACCCTTGTTGTCAAAGCTAATGGTCATACAGGAATTTGAATTACAACAGTGGAGTCATCATTTGTTAGCGTAAATTCTTAACACGAGTGTACAAAAAGAGCCTAATTTATATGTGTGTGAAAAATAGCCCTAACAACATAAATGGTTGTTTAACTCTTTAGATCTACTAGTAATAGTTAGAAAAAATGCTACAAAAAACCATATCTATGCATTAAAAGGAGTTAAATAGTGAAAATAAATAGTAACTGCCCCATGCATCCAACAAACCAGACAAGATTTAAAGAATGTTTTCATATATTATTACACCTAGTGAAGGGAAAAAATAGAAGTTACTAGTACCCCTCAATGGGATGGGTTATATGTTGTCCTCAACTCTTTAATTCCAGATGTTTATCTCTTGTAATGGTGGAGAAAACCCAAAATGTATGTTGAACTCAAGTGGGAGCTCATGAAGCAAAAGAAAATAGTACCAACAATGAGAATGATCAAAGTGCGACAATGAAAAGGATCAATGTGAAGAATTAATGGAAAACCCCTCCTATTTATAACAAAATATTGAGTTATCCTCAATAATGGTGAATAATAAAATATTATTAACCAAGATATAGATCTAACTGCTTGGAATATTTTATTATATTTTGTTGGAGGGAAAAGGTATTTAAATTGGTTAAATGCCTTTATTTGCAAATAATAAACAAATAAATGATTTATTTATCATTTCAAGAATGTGGTTAAAGAATAATAAACGAATAATGATTTGTTTAATTATTCCTATGTCATTTAATCAAATTTCACAAGGAATAATAACTAAATAATGATTTAATTAATTATTCCCAGAGAAAAATAAGACAAATAATGATTTATCAAATTATTTCTCATAATTGGGTTAAATATGACCATGAATATTATTTAAATAGTGGTTTAATTAATTATTCCTATAGGAGAATCAAATAAATAATGATTTATTTAATTATTCCTCATGTGGTTTCTTGCTTAAATCAGAAATAACTTAATAAAATATGGTTTATTAAATTATTTCTTATAGTGAAAGAAATTTTACTATGGTAAAATTGGTCTTACATGGTGTGCTTCAATCCATCTAATTAGAAATGGTTATATGACCATTTTTTGGTGATAACACTTGATATGAGATGAAAAATGTGATGTAAAGAGATACACATGTATGCTTACAATCAATGATTTTGGTTGGTATCAATAATCCTTGTGTTTAATAGAACACCTCACATGGATGAAAATTCACACCTTCATCAATATGATGGACTCTACCAATAACATCCACATGATTTTCAAATATTCTTACATTGGCTTGAGGGGTCCTGACCCAGGTTCGAAGGTTAAGTTTGCCAACAAACCCCTATACTACTGGCCCTTTCGGCAGTGACCTACTTGCGTAGGCTAAAGTCTCACCCAAACCAGTATGGGAGTGTGATGGAACCAGGTTTCTGCACCCTGGGAGAGAGCAGGTAATTCAAGCCAGTCCGCAATTATCAGATCTATACGTTCCTAGGTCATTCGCAGGAGTTCCAATAAATAACTAGACTACATCTATCAGATCTATTTAACAGGCTCATTTCCACGTGCGTACTATTAGCTTGTTTTAGCCTCTACAACACCCTCCAAAAAACCCCACTTCAAATTTTTTTGGAGCCCCTTGAGCACAAACAAAAGTTAAGTAAAGAGTCAAGAGGACTAAGTCGGTGAGTCGCAAAACTTCAAATTTGGGGAAAACTGCGACCCTGCGACCCCACGACCCTGAGGTCGCAAGGTCGCAAGGTCGCGAGGTCGCATCTCTCTCAGACCACCTCACCTTGTGACCTCGCGACCTCATTAATGGCTCGCACGTGCGACCTTTTTATATATAGGAGGTCACTAGGTCGCATTTTGCACATGCAGCGGATAGTAAAAATGCCTCTGACAGGTCGACTGGAGCGCGATTTTCCCAGGTAAGTTGTCGTTTTCCTCTTGTTGTTTCCTTTTTTGGTTTTTCTTGCCTAATACCTGCATTCCTCAGCCTTTAAATTTCCCCTTACCTTATTCATTGTTCTCATTTGTCACTTAGCGTTTTTCTTCTGATTCTAGCTTTCACCCTACTTGCCCAACTCACCACAGTTTATTATCCAGCCTCTCATGGCCTGTACCCTGCTCCAAAAACTATCCCCTGGCTCTGTCTGGACCCTTTTAGCCTTGAGTTTTGCAAGTTAGAGGCAAAAGAAACTTCATGCCGCACGCGCCAAAACCCTGGCAAGCCCTAGCGCGACTTGCGACCCCACGACCCCCGCGACCTAGTCGCAAGGTCACAAGGTTGCATTTCCACCATTTTCTTGCAACTTGTGACCCCTCGACCCTGCGACCTAGTCGCAAGGTCGCAAGGTCGCACCTTTTCCATTTTCTCACAACTTGCGACCCCACGACCCAGTAGGCCACTTATTTAGCTCTGCCTGTGTCCTCAGTTGAAATAATTGATAAGTTGTAACTAGTCTTGTATCATCGTGGCATATTTCTTATCTTGGGATTCTTTTATGAATATGATAGGTGAATTTGAAGCAGACTTGGAGTGTATACATGTCCCCTCAGATTCCAGCGACATGGGACCTCCAGTATCTCAGAAAAAAGACAAGAGTCTGGCATTGGAGGATGTATAGATGGACATGCCAATGTCCCCACCCCCAACCTACAGAGATACACTATGCACATTTGCCAAAGGGGACAACATGCACTGGTACCAAGTGTACCAAGAGTTTTCTAAAATAGAATTCTGAGAGGACCTCCCTGACCAGTAGGTATACCTAAAGGTCAAAAGGTCGAAGTTACATCTCGCAGGTGCCCATTCGGCTATATTCCCATGCCCAGAGATGATAGATTGGATTATACAGAAAACTGACCCCAAGAAGTTCGTAATCAGGGACAATGAAGGCAAAGCTTTCGCAACACTCAAAGGCTCAGACGCTCATGTCTATTACTCTTTGCCTGAACGAGAAGAATATTTCAGAGAAGAATGGGCCATCACCCATGTAGTTCCTATAGTTGACATTATAAAGCAGTGGTGGGAGGAGCCTGAGAAATTTAAGGTCAAGAAGGACCAGGAATGTCCAGTGGCGAGCCTTAGGAAGGTGTATAAATTAGTGGCTGCCATGATTTGCAGATTGTATGGGTGCCCCGATTCCACCACCTTCAACGGCACATGGGAAACTCTCATGGAGTATGTCACAATACATGTCACCTGTTTCAACTAGGCTAGCATTTTGATGACCTCCAAGCATACAAACTTATCCTCGACATTGGTACCAGATGAAGGAATGCCTTCTGAATTCTATATGGCCTCTTATTTGTTGGATGCCATCTGTTCAAGGTTGCACTTTAAAGGATGGGTGCATAACTGGGATCCAAAACATACCCGTGCAATCCACTTACAAACCAAGGTGTTTTTGGAATCCAGGTATAAACAAGACATAGCGCCGATCTCTCAAGTGTTCATCCCTACTCTATACAGAAAATTGTTCGGCCAAGATGCTCCTTGCATGTCTTGGTGAGCCACGGAGACGCTAAGAAAAGTGACGCATTGGTTCCCATTCGCCGAGTATACATTCATCCGAGTCTTTGGCTCATTCAGGGCCCCACATGCTATGCCTCGTTTTGTCACAGACGGAATTCTCATGCAAGAGGTCTGTTTCCAAATGTCTTCGGGTTTCTCCAGGGTCCTGTCCAAGGGTAAGAAGAAGCCGTGGCCTACGCTACCCCTCACTATCGACGCATACACAGTAAAATATTTCAGAGAGGTAGAGGCAGAGGGAGAGGAGATGAAAATTTACTGCCTTGGGGCATTAGAATACCGAACATACGACCCAGAGAAGATAGTTCTTGATCATTGCAAGAGGGCTAAGTTCAAATGGAACTACTAGCATGTGGAATGCCAGGGAGAAGATGAAAGGAGAAACTGGTACAATGCAGACCGACAACTTGCTCCGGGGGCCGACTCTGGCCAAGAAGACCCAGATGACCAAAACTTGGAAGACAGGAGCCAGGAATTAGGAGGCGCTTCTTCCTCTCTGGCTAAAAAGCCTCGAACCAGTACAGGGCATAGTACTTCTACCCAACAGAAAGAAATATAGGCCAAAGCCCAGCAAGAGAGAGAGAATAAAATGAAAGAGGATGAGGATAAGCGAAAGAAGAGCCTAAGGTTAGAACAAAAGAAGAAGCAAGCTGAGGAGGTCAAGAAGGAAAAGGAGAAATAGGAGGCGGAGGCTGCAGCAGAACAGGAACTTAAGAAAGAGTTAGATAAAGTGGAAGATGACCGCTAGAAGAAAGCAGAGCAAGCTGCAGCAGCTGAGCGTAAGAGGAAGGCCGAATTATAAGCAGCGGTAGAAGTAGAGCTCACGCGGAAGATAGAACATGAAAAGGCAGAAGCCGAATGCCTACGAAGAGAAGAGGAAGAAAAGAAAAAGAAAGAAGAAGAGGATGAAATTCTAGAAGACATCGAGGTATCTCCCCTTGAGGTACCTCTAGTCAGTACACGAGCCACGCTCTTCGATGTCAGTTCCTCCCAGGGGCAAGAGCAGGAGGTATTTGACCTCACCAGGCTCACGTTCGATCAATTCTCCTTAAAAATCCGATAGGAGAAAAGAAGATGCCTAGCGCAAAATCCTTCCGCCACATCCACAGTTGCAACTGGAAAAGACATAGTCCTTGATACTAGGACTAATCCCGTGATGATAGCATCGGCTGGCACAGCCTTCGCTATGGCCACAGAAGAGAATGTGACCAGAATGAGTAGAGAGATCATTTCACTACAAAATAGGCTACATGAAGCAGAGCAGCGGGAGAAAAGTGCAGAATAGGAAAAGACAGCATTGAGAGAGGAGGTTCAACAACTTTGAAACAAATCCATCCTTGTCAATGAAGTGTCGCTTACCATTCAAAGGGAGGTCGATATATTAGAGACCACCATGAGGCAAGTTTATGGGGAAATGTTTACCATAAAAAAAACAGTCGCCCCCTTGGTGAAAGCCCAAACGGGAACTAAGCAAAGGCACGAACAGCTGAAAGAAGCCTCATCTTCCTTGGACAGAATGATGGACTAGACAACGCAATACCCGTAGGCTCCCGAACATTTGCCAAAGAAGGACTAGATTCAAATGCAAGATGTGAAAGTTCAGATCCGTATGAAACTGCAGTCCAAGGATAAGCTATCCAGGGACCTAGACGAGGTTATGGCTACATACGAACATCTAATCAGCGGCATCGATTCGATGCACATCTTACATCACATTCCATCGCTGGGCACATTGGACAAGGGGAAGACATGGGAGCAAGTGAATCAAGAGATCCAGTCATTTTTGCAGCCCATTAAACAAGCTGCTGCCACTTTTGACCTTGCAGCATTGTAAGAGAACCTGGGCTAGTTTCTTGTCACGCCAGTTTGGATCTACACCAAGCTCGCTTCTTTGTCCAACCAGATTTCACAGAAGAAGGAGACTCTAATCCCAAATGCCTTGGAGTGTATGCACCATCTGAAAGAAGAGGTTCCTTTGGTTTCTCCCATAGTAGCAGACTATCAGACTTGGCAAGACTTCCTCAAGGGACAACATATTGATACACCTGATCTCACAATTGCGCACACATCTTCATAATCCGGTGGCAATAGATCGATGGGAACATTTGGAGACAAGTCGCAGGTTGCGCCACCCAGATAGGTCGCAGGTCGCATTGCCCAGACAGGTCGCAGGTCGCATTGCCCAGCCAAGTCACGGGTCGCAGTTCCCTTCCAGGTCGCAGGGCAGCTCAACAGTCAGGCAGGCGAACGGTCAGGAAGCCCAAATGGCAGATTTTAAGCTATAAAACTCCCTCCGGGGAAAATGTAAAGGAGATCTTTTTTTGGGGACTCAAGAGCTATACAACATTGTATTGAAAGATAACACTCTTGTGCATATGAATACAGATAATTGTTTAAACTCCTTTTGGATCTGATGTGTTTTGCTATGCGAACACTATGATTATTTCTTATACAGTTTCAAAAATATTTTGGTTAACGAAGCTGCATTTTTAGTGGCATCATTTACGCTTTATGGTTATCTGTACTTGTGTTAATGAGGTTTAGTTCATTCTGCTTTCTTAATGAATGTTAATGACTTTGCTTATTAGCATTTGTTTTATCTTTCACGAATGTAAAGGGGGCATCTTGCCATAAATAATTGTTTCTTTTGTGGTTAGAACAACCTATAGGCATAACCCCAATGATGTGTTGTTAACAACACCTCCTTCAGCGTCTATGCTTCATTATTTGTCTCGCTACGCATAGTGTTATATACGCCTTTAACGCATCAATCATGTATCTTGTATCATTTGAATAAGTTTGTGTCCGCAGGTTCAATCGCGTTCTTTTGAGACCAAAGGGAAGGTAACTTAAGCGATAGCCGGACCCACACCCCGGACGGGATCCCTATTCCAAATGGTTCAATGTCTAATTCAGACTTTCTACCGGGGAGATCCCCTACTGTTGGCCGGACAAATTTTCCTATCAACAGATTTGGCGCTAGAAGGAGGGCCGAATGGCATCCTCCCAGCATAAAACCAACATTCCATCACAAAATCCCCATGGGGAGGTCATAAACGATGATACTATCCCTCCCCCATTGGAAGATATTCTAGGAGAGGAGGTTCCATATTATGAAATTACCAGAGAGCGGTTGAGAGCCTTGCGCCCAGCTGCCCGCAATCTCATCAGGGATTTGCGATATACCCCAATCATGAGTTTCTTGACCCATACTAGGACCCCTGCTGAAAACATCACTCGCAATGGTGCCCTGGTGAGTACCATACCCCAGTTGGTGAATCTCATGGTTGAAGACCTCGCCACCGATGTTCAGGGTGATGAACCGATTCCCAAGCTCCAAGTAGGTGAAGAGGAGGAATTTGGCATGACTAAACCCTTCCCTAACCCTCAGCCTAACCAATCCCAACAGAACAACCACCAAGCACACCCCCCACCTGGGGAAGGCGATGGAGATAGAGGCCGAGGGAACGAAGGTGAGGGAAATAGAGCCTGTAGGTATGAAGGTGGGGGAAATAGAGCCTGCAGGAATGAAGGTGAGGGAAATAGAGCCCGCAGAAATGAAGGTGAGGGAAATAGAGCCCGCAGAAATGAAGGTGAGGGGAATATAGGCCGCGGGACTAGAGTTAGAGGAGATAGAGGCTGTGGCCAAGGACACCGTTCCAACCACCACCGCCCAAACCCAAATAGGTCACCTGTCTACAATTGGGGATATCTCAGAGACATGGCCAACCGTGAGGGATATCAAGATGAACACTCTCACCATCAAGGAGAAGCATCGGTGTCAAGTATAGGGAGTGAATCTGAGTTTGAGATCAGGCACCACCAGCATTCTAGGAGAGTGCAACCACTTTCCTGGATGGCCCAGTCCCCATTAGATCTTTTGGGCCCCCTCCACGACCTGCCTAGGCACCCTAAGAAGCATCTCCCCAAGTTTGATCCCGAGAAAGGCACCTTGGCCGAGGATCATATAAGCAGCTTCTATATTTCCCTGCAAATCATGAGAGTTCAAACAGATGACGTTGCTTGCTGCATGTTTCTATACACTCTTGAAAACAAAGCGGCCACCTGGTACCGCTCCCTCCCAAGTGCCTCCATTATGTAATGGGACCAGTTCTGTCGCGCATTCTTGCAGAAATTTTCAGAGGACAAAACCCCTTCCATGCTCCTCACGGAGTTAAGTACCATTAAGTGTCATAAGAAAGAGAAGGTTAGAGACTTCAATCAGCGCTTTTCCACCATACTGCAAAATTTTCCCCCAAACCTGGCGTTGGACGACTCTATTACCATAGACTACTATACAAAAGCTCTCCCCAGGGATATCGCCATCTTTGTAAAACGCGAAGCTCAGCCCACCCTTGTAGAAAACTACGCAGCCGCCCTCGCTGTAGAAAGAGACATGCTTTCTATAGGAGCCATCGATCACGAGGGGAGAGATGACCACAAACCAATCGCGAAGAAAGGTCAGTCCTCCACAAACAAAACCACGGATAAGGATAAGCATGCTTTTGACTTCGAGAGTATAGCAAAGACCCTCAAGCTATTGACAAATGAAGTATCTGACCTGAAGAGAAAGGGTATAGAATCCATGACTAGCACCAAGGCACCTAAGCCCTTTTTCAGAAAGAGCAACCCCAACACCAGCCGACCTCCGTCTAACCTGAACACTATTCTCAATGTGGAAGAAATAGGAAAAGATAACTTATGTTCTTTCCACCAGGCTGCCCACTCTGAAAAAACATTCCCACAATGGATTGGCAGCATGATGGCAGTGGTAAATCAGCTTCTAGAGGATCAAACCCCAGGGGATGCGGGGGAGGATGATGTTTTTGACCATGATGAAGATTTTCTCCCGGATGAAGAACCGGGGTCCTCTGTTCTTGCGTTTGACATAATCCGCGGGGAAAAAAATCTTACCATCACTGATATCAACATGGCAGACAATCCTAAGGCCCAACCTATGCGAAATTATAACCTGAGGAGCAAAGGACCGGTCCCCGAACAATCCTTTGAGGAGAAGAAAAGGGCTTTCTTAAGGAAGATTCTTCCCTTGGGAAATGAATGACAAGATGTTCCTGAGAAGCCCACGAATAAAAACACCCAAGTAAATCAAAAGAGCAAGCTCTCGGCGGGGTCCCCCAAAACCACTACCGAGCCTTGTCCTCAATCTGATTCCACTTATAACATTGTAGAGGACATGAAGAAAACCAGAGGTAACATCTCCCTCTACGATCTTGCCCACATCAAAAATAAACGAGAACTAATTCTTAAAGCCTTCGCCAATACCTCGACTACTAAGCCTGTGAGCAATACGTCCGCGCAAGCCAGTCCAAGTGTTCAGTCTATTGTGAACACCATCAATGCAAATTCCAGGGGATCTACTCCTCCCTTCCTATTATCTTTTGAGATTTTTAACTTCAACATCCATAACTGTCTAGTTGAATCTGGCGCATCCACAAACGCCATGCCCCTATCTATTTGTAAGAAGCTAAACATCCGCCCGGAGAAAAATGACACGAGGATCATCCAACTTGATAGATTGCAGGTGCCAGCTGTAGGAGAGCTAAATAACGTCATCATCCGCCTTTCGTCTGACTCTAGATTCCACCAATGCATTGACATTGTGGTTGTTGACATCCTTGAAGCCTATGGCCTATTACTTAGCAAAGACTTGTCCAGCAAGCTGCAAGGGTATTTTGCCACTAACTGGTCCCGCCTGTGGCTGCCTTACAAGGGTTGGAATAACCAGATCAGGGTCGAAAGCGAACCATATATGAAATATATTGTGACTGATTTGGACGCTACTAACGAACCCATCAGTTTTGCCCAGGAGGAGCTTGGCATGTGCTTCTTGGAAGCCATTTTCGGATGTTACCATCCTCCTTAGTCTCCAATAGACCCCGAGATCCAGTTTGAACTAAATCTTGTCGTAGAAGACCAAGACACTCTCGTCTCACACGAAACTGAAATCCCTCTCCAACCTACAACCCCGAAGGAGCCAGAAAATGATGTGTGGACCCTGTACTATGACAGTTCCAAGACCCATGATGAGGTTGGTGCGGGCTGCATCTTGTTGGATCCTCAGAAGAACAAGTTCTTGATTTCGTGTCGACTGGAGTTCCAGTGCACTAACAATACTGTTGAATATGAAGCTTTGATCCTCAGACTCAAGAAGGCACTGGATTTGAAGGTAAGATGCTTACGGGTCATCGGAGACTCTGAGATTATCACTCGGCAGGTACGCAACACCATTCATTATTTGTCTCCGCACTTAAAAGCTTATCAACAAGAGGTATGGCGTCTTATTTCTGCTTTTGATGCGTTTGGAATCAAATATGTTCTTAGAATTCATAATGTAGCAGCTGATACTCTGGCTAATGCTGCTGCTAGATTTACCCCCTTAAGGGATGGATTTTCTATTAAAGTTATTTATAGACCCTCTGTGCCAGATAATATTACTAATTTATGCGTTTTTTATGATGATCAACAGATATTGGAATTTATGCTCAACACTGAAGTATTCAAAGATGCGGAAATAGACAAGGCAGATCATGATCAAGATTTGCAGGAAGAGCATGATAAACTCAAGGAGAACCCCATGCCCAAGGGGATAGTATCACTTGAAAAGCTCTTTGATCTACAAAGCCGATTCCGCGGGCCCCTAAATACCAAAGTACAAAGTTCCACCTTGGCACATCGGCAGGTGAACTTGGGATCAGATGATAACCCGAAGTTCATCAACCTTGGGAAAGACTGCACCGACCAGGAGATGCAGACTTTCACTCAGCTATTTCGAAAGTATCGAGACATATTTGCATGGACGTATGATGATTTACATACGTACGATACTCGGATTATTCAACACGTGATACCCATGAAGGAAGGCGTGAAGCCTTTCCAACAGAAGCTCAGAAAAGTGCATCCTACTTTAGAACCGATGATTCTGAAAGAACTTAAGAAGCTTTTGGATGCATGCATCATCTTCAAAGTTCGCCACTCCACATGGGTGTAAAATTTTGTCCCTGTACGGAAGAAGTCTGGCGAGATCCACTTGTGCGTGGATTTCCGGAATTTAAATCGGGCCTCAAACAAAGATAATTATCCAGTGCCTCCAACGGAAAAAATATTTCAAGATGTGTCCGGATTTGAGATGTTCTCCTTGTTGGATGGATTCTTCGGCTACAACCAAGTGCTGGTTGCTGAGCTGGATAGATTGAAAACTAATTTTCGAATCAAATGGGGAACTTTCATGTTCAGATGCATGCCCTTCAGACTAATAAATGCAAGGGAAACCTTCCAACGGGCCATGGATATAGCTTTCCGTGGTTTGATAGGGCGAAGCATGGTAGTCTATCTAGACGACGCCACCATGTTTTCAAAACACCGGGGCGATCATTTACGCCACCTCAAATAAATTTTCGAAAGGTGCAGGAAGTACAGGATTTCACTAAACCTGAAGAAGAGTATTTTCACTGTGGCAGAAGGGAATTTTCTAGGCCACATTATAACTAAGCAAGGCATTGTTGTAGATCTAGAGAGGGTGAAAGCCATTTCCCAGATTCCCCCCCTAGCAGTAAAAAATCTATGCAATCTTTCCTGGGGAAAATCAATTTTGTACGTAAATTCATATCAGATTTCGCCCAGATAGTCAGGCCTTTGCAGGGGATGATCAAGAAGAATGCAATTTTCAAATGGAATCTCCCGGAGAAGGAGGCCTTCAACAAAATCAAGCAGGCTATAGCTGAAGCACCATCCCGCCAAAGTCCAGATTTTAGCAGAAGCTTTATCCTGTATACTTTCACTTCAGATTCATCACTTGTAGCTATCCTCACGTAGAAAGACGAAAATAATGATGAATGGCCTATATCCTTCATGAGTACTAGTTTACAAGGAGCTGAATTGAACTACCCTGAAATCGAAAAGCAAGCCTATGCAGTCTACAAAGAAATCAAGCATTTCAGGCCTTACATCTTGAAAAACCATGTCACGATTTTCGTTCCCCACCCAGCTGTCCGCTCACTATTAGTATAGCAGGAGCTAGGTGAGAGGCGAGGCAACTGGATGGCGTGCCTACAAGAGTATGACTTAGAGTTTAAACTGGCACACACCGTTAAAGGACAAGGACTATGCCAAATGGCTGCGGAGGCTGCAAGTTCACATGGAGTTGAAGAAGAGTGTTGGGAATAGGAAATCGACATGTATCAGAGTGACCACGCACCTCAGCAGAGAAGCCCTTCTTGGTACTCTGACATTTCGGGATATTTAGCCCATGGCATCCTGGACCCTACTCTAACTGCCCGTCAGAAACGCGCAATAAGGCTCAAAGCTGCATCTTATCATTTGATCCAGGGTAAGCTTTTCAAGAAACATTACGATGGAGTTTTGTTACACTACTTGGAACATGATGAAGCACAGAAAATCTTGACCGAGCTACACGACGGACCAACTAGAGGACATTTTGCAGGCGATACCACCGCTCACAAGATAATGCGCGCATGATACTACTGGCCAACTCCTTTTAGAGATGTGCATGCATATGTCCAGAAATGCACTCAATGCCATAAATTCGCAAACTGGGAAGCACGACCAGCCGCTCCCCTACTATTAGTAGTAGTGGAGGAACCCTTTCAACAGTGGGGTTTGGACGTGATTGGTGAAATCATACCTCACTCCTCCAAGCAACATCGGTATATTCTTAATGCTACCAATTATTTCACTAGGTGGGTCGAAGAAACACCTTTACGCCAAATCAATGATCAAGAGGTAATAGAATTCGTCACTCATTCCATCATCACCAGGTTTGGCGTTCCAACTTCCTTGGTTTTTGATAATGCAACTTACTTTTCATCTTTTAAATTGTATGATTTTTCTCTGGAAAACGGTATTGTTCGTAAAAATTCTGCAAATTATTATCCCCAAGGAAATGGGTTAGCTGAGTCAACTAATAAAAATATTATCTGCATCATTAAGAAGACCCTGCTATCCCACTAGCGCAACTGGCAAAATTCCCTTCACAACGCTCTTTGGGCCGACCGTGTCACACCCAAATCTTCCCTAGGCACCTCCCTGTATTTTCTCGTGTATGGGAAAGAAGCAGTTCTTCCTCCCCATTTATCTCTCCCTGCCCTTCAGTTGTCCCAAGAATGTCATGGTATCCCATGCCCCACCTTGCAGACTCGGATCGACACCCTACTGAAGTTGGAGGAAGAAAGACAAAAAACCCAGGAAAAGTTTGGCATCCACCAAAGCCGAATCAAGAGAAGGTTTGATAGAAAATCCGCAGGGAATAAAAACTTTGAGGTAGGAGACCTGGTCCTGAAGTGGGATAAAGCTCACGAAGAAAAGGGAAAACATTCCAAGTTCCAAGCACTGTGGACAGGTCCTTTCCAAGTTAAGGAGAAATTAGGTTCCCACACATTTAGACTGCAAACTCTTGAGGGAAGAGTCGAGGTCCTCCCGGTAAACGGGCATGACCTCAAAAATTACTTCACTTAGCAGCCCTTAGAGGGCTATCTTATCCTTGTACCATAGTTTCTGCTTTCGTTCCCTTTTTGTCAAAAAAATTAAATAATAATAATACTAATAATAATAAATAAATTATTATGAAATCGGAAGGACTTGTCAGAGCCACGCAATTGACACACTACAACAGGTTCTATGCTGATGGGAGGCCTTTCCTGATAGACCCTAAGGTGGTAAAAGCTTTCTTGTAATTGGCACCTAAAGGTAGCACGTGACCTAGCTCAAGCCATCAAGCATGGGGAGCCCACCTAGCAAGTTTGAGAGGGTGTCTGCAAAAATAAAGTGTGATACAACGGTAACTAGATCGGAAGGGAACAGAGTTACTCCGGGTTACGTCAGGGCATCCAGGAAAAACCAAAGTCCTCATATCATACCAGGAGCAACCTCTCTGCAAGTAAAATAAGTTGGGATCCCTCATCCGCCCAGGAAAAAATTACCCATCTAAAATAAGTTCCATGAGCACATCTAAATAATTGCCTCAGGCACATTCAAAATAAGTGCAATATCACACTAATAAAGGGTAAAGGATTGAGAAATGCTTCCTATGCAGAGAGGTGATGTAACGACTCCGTCAGGGTACTGACCAGGCTCGCTGGTAGCGAAGCAACGTTCATGACTCTTAGGCAGTGACTCCATCGGGACCGAGAGTTTTGCTGGCAACAGAGCAACATGATGAGGAAAAAATAATTGTACTAGACCCTGTAGCCGCCTGGAGTTCTCCAACCCTTTCGGTCCAGAAACCTGAAGAAATGAAGTTCGGTTAACTAGCACCCAAACAAGCCAGCAGGCCAAGCAACCTCGCAAGGTGTCAAAGGCAAGGTAGTGTCGACCTTAAGGTAGAAAGAACAGCTAGTGAAGGCCCCTCCCTCCCCCCTCCAAGGCCAACCATCGGCAGAGACTCTGAGTTCGACCAGTGAATCACCATTTTTTATAGCCTCTACAACACCCTCCAAAAAACCCCACTTCAAATTTTTTTGGAGCCCCTTGAGCACAAAGAAAATTTAAGCAAAGAGTTGGGACGACTAAGTCATTGAGTTGCAAAACTTCAAATTTGGGGAAAACCGTGACCCTGCGACCTTGCAACCCCACAACCCTAAGGTCGCAAGGTCGCGAGGTCGCATCTCTCTCAGACCACCTCACCTTGTGACCCCGCGACCTCATTAATGGCCCACACGTGCGACCTTTTTATATATAGGAGGTTGCTAGGTCTAATTTTTCACATGCAGTGGATAGAAAAAACGCCTCTGACAGGTCGATTGGAGCGCGATTTTCCCGGGTGAGTTGCCGTTTTCCTCCTGCTGTTTCCTTTTTTTGTTTTTCTTGCCTAATCCCTACATTCCTCAGCCTTTAAATTTTCCCTTGCCTTAGTCATTGTTCTCATTTTTCACTTAGGGTTTTTCTTCTGATTCCAGTTTTCACCCTGCTTGCCCAACTCACCACAATTTCTCATCCAACCTCTCATGGCCTGTACCCTACTCCAAAAACTATCCCCTGGCTCTGTCTGGACCCTTTTAGCCTTGATTTTTTCAAGTTAGAGGCAAAAGCAACTTCACTCCGCGCGCGCCAAAACCCTGGCAATCCCTAGCGCAACTTGTGACCCCGCGACCCCCGCGACCTAGTCACAAGGTCGCATTTGCGCCATTTTCTTGCAACTTGCGACCACGCGACCTAGTTGCAAGGTCGCAAGGTCGCATTTCCGCTGTTTTTCTGCAATTTGCAACCCAGTGACCCCGCGATCTAGTCGCAAGGTCGCATCCCCGTCGTTTTCTCACAACCCGCGACCCTGCGACCTAGTCGCAAGGTCACACCTTTTCCATTTTCTCACAACTTGCGACCCCGCGACCCAGTAGGCCACTTATTCAGCTCTGCCTGTGTCCTCAGTTTAAATAATTGATAAGCTGTAACTGGTCTTGTACCATCATCGCATCTTTCTTATCCTGGGATTCCTTCATGAATATGACTGATCCAGGTGGATATTCGTGGCCACCCGCCTATTCCACTTGGGGCCCCACCATTTCTTCTTTCAGTTTTCAGTTTCGGCACAACTTACTATTTTTAGCAGTTTTTCGGGTCCTGAACTTCTGGAGCCGTTTTGAGGCCCTAAACGATGTTTTTTGGGCATCGCGCCTCCAGCATATATCATTTTGTTTTGAAATAAATATTCGTGGCGAAATTTGTAGTCCCCGGACCATGTGCGTCAAACGGAGATAGTATGCCAAATTTACATCCCTGGGAAGTTGACACACCAATTTTCCAAAACGGGGCCCATATTTTTGGCGCTTCATCTCCTAGAGTTAGGTTTTTGGATGTTGAGAGTTCTCCATTGTTTCTCAATAATAAATAGACCCTCGAGCCTCATTGTAACTCAATTCAGAGGCCTTTAGCCGCCACATCTCTTCTCAGAGATAGCTACCAGTGCCCTAGCTAGTTTTATTTCCATACTGTCTGTAAGAAAATTTCAGTTCTTTGATATTAATGAAATGAAGTGTTGTTTCCGCTGCATCTCTCTATTTATGGTTATATGTTTATTCTGTTGCGTTCCTGCATAAATCCGGATCAATGGTATTAGAGCGGTCTACTTTTTCTCGATCCTTCTTTGCATGTTCCCAACGAGGTCAGGGTATAAGGAGCTAGGGCTTGATCTGGTAGAACCTTTACAAGATCAGCCTCGCAAACCTTGATAGAAATCCATGGGGGACGAAAAGAAAGATGAGGGAGCAGGAGATCCTATCAAAATATTGCTCGAGAGGCCCTCAAAAAACAAAGGAATGCGATGATGGATAACTTTTCTCAGATCCTTCAACGGCTACCCACTAGCAGCGCATCTGCATCTAGCAGCCACTCTAGAGGCGCGACTCCTTTTAAGGTACAAGTAAATTTTGACATTCCCATATTTTAGGGTCAAATAGACGTAGATTCCATAGATAGATGGTTGAATCTATTAGAAGGATATTTCTCTGTTCATGACTTTTCAGATTGGGAGAAGATTATTTTTGCACTCCTCAAAGCTACCGCCCATGTTAAGGACTGGTGGGAAACCTACTGTGAGAACAAGGACCAGACAAAACCCTCTCTGTTTTCAGCCATACCAACTTGGAATTCTTTCTGAGATGCCATCAAGGAAAAGTACTATCCCGTGGGGAGCTATGAGAACAAGTTCATACAATGGACCACGCTGCGACAACAAAGGGATCAAGATGTGCATGAGCTGACGAATATATTCCATACCTTGCGCACAAAGTTGGGTATCAAAGATTCTGAGAAACATCTGGTGCTAAAGTATCGTAGCTGTCTACGCAAATACATTCAGGAGGAAATGTAGTTCCTTGACATCTCCTCGCTTGGTATGGCATATCGGTATGCTACCAAGATTGAGCAGAAATTCAAACAGAAGTAGCGAGACGTTGGATCTACGAATCAAAAGCAAGGGAAAGGTGGTTCCAAACCGCAGAACAAAGGACAGAGCCAAGGCATGGCGGCTAAAGATAGCCCGTCAAAGCCACAAGAAAAGAACAACACCGCAAAGCCAAAGAAGGACACAGGAAAGTGGTGTGAGTTCCATAAGAGCTCCACTCACAACACAAGTGAGTGTCGGGCCAAGCAGTCGCTAGTGGCCGAGATGAGGGCTTCTGAGTCAGATGCATGCTCGGACTCCGAATCAGAACCTGAAAAGGGGAATGAAAAAGGGAAACAGATTATTGATGCGGAGCCCAACGCCACTGTTGCCACTACAAAGGTCCAGAAGGAGGAACCGGAAGATCCAGAGGAGGAGGGACGTCTCTTCCACTCCCAGATGTGGGTAAAGGGCTCCCCTGTACAGTTCATTGTCGACAATGGGAGCCAAAAGAACCTCATTTCAGCAGACGCCGTGAAGCGGTTGGGCTTGCCGACCACGGCTCACCCACATCCATACACCATCGGGTGGCTTCACCAAGGACGAGATCTCCGCGTCAGCCAGCAGTGTCGCCTTCCCTATAGCATCAAGCCCTTCACGGATGAGGTATTATGTGATGTTGCTCCTATTGATGTTTCTGATGTATTATTAGGACAACCATACTTGTGGAAGCGTCATGCTGTGTATGAGTCTCAACCTCGTGCTGTTATTGTTACTTTGGGAAATAAGTTGTACAGGATACCAGAGGTACCACCTCCTGCCGCTATCTCTTTAGTTATTGCAAAACAATGTAGTAAGCTCATTTCCCAAACCAGGAAATTCATTTTCCTGATGATCCGCCCCCAGGGCAAGAAGAATACTGTGGCCATGACCTCCAGATAGGGCTCCTTTGCACGACAACAACAAATGGATAAGGTTGTGGAGGAGTATGGGGACATCTTCACCTCACCCACAGGGGTTCCTCTACACGGTCAGGTCAAGCATCCAATTGATATGACCCCAGGTGCGCCGCTACCCAGTGGACTGATCTATCGGTGCTATATTCTGGAGAATTATGAAATCAAGAGGCAGATTCAGGAGCTGTTGCAGAAAGGTCACATCAGACCAAGTTCATCGCCCTGTAGGAGCTCGATCGTGTTGGTACAGAAGAAGGATGGGACGTGGAGACTCTGTATTGACTATCGGGTGCTGAACAAGATCACTGTCCAGAATAGGTAACCAATCCCACGGATTGATGACCTTCTGAACCAAATCAAAGATGCAAAATATTTCAGCAAGATCGACCTGAAGTTTGGGTATCACCAGGTACCAATTGAACCCTTTGATGTGGGGAAGACTGCCTTCAAAGCCAAGGAAGGCCTTTTCGAATGGCTGGTCATGCCTTTCGGGTTGACAAATGCTCCCGCAACCTTCATGAGGATGATGGACAACATCTTGCGGCCATTCACCAACTCATTTGTAGTGGTGTACTTGGATGACATTCTGATTTTCAGCCAGACTTGGGAAGAGCACCTTCACCACATCCGATAAGTCCTCCAAACACTACGGCAACACAAGTTGTGTGCCAATTTGGAGAAGTGCACGTTTGGCATGGCCCAGGTTCAATATTTGGGATACATTATTGATGAAAGGGGGGTGCATGTGGATCTAGCCAAGATCCAAGTCATTTGGGATTGGCCAGCCCCAACCACTATAACAGAGCTTCGCAGATTTCTGGGTCTTTCTAATTTCTACCGTAGATTCATGTTGGGATTCTCTCATATCACTTGGCCCTTGAGTCAAGTCACCAAGGGAGGAGCGAGAGAAAATTTATTTTGGTCGGAACCTCAACAGAAGGCATTCACAGAATTGAAAAATCACCTGTGTTCTACCCCAGTGCTCACATTACCAGACTTGCAACATCCATTTGATATCGAGACAGATGCCTCTGACTATGCTATTGGGGCAGTTCTTACTCAACAGGGACATCCAGTGGCATATCATAGTGAGACATTTTCTTACACAGTTCGCAAGTATCCCACTTATGACAAAGAAATGTATTCCATTGTGCAAGCTTGTCAACAATGGAAGCATTACATTTTGGGGAAGGAAACAATCATCCACACAGACCATTGGCCCCTGCAGTTCATACAGACACAAGGGAAGTTGCAGAATGATCGCCATCAAAAGTGGTCCACATATCTGCAACAGTTTCATTTGAATATCAAGTACAAGAAGGGTAGCACCAATAATGTTGCAGATTGCCTCAGTCGACCACCGATCGTGGTGCTCACCACCGTGCTCAACTCTTGTGGGCATGAGACTTCTGATTGGTTGCTTCTTTCTAAGAGTGACCCAGAATTCGGCCACACTTACAAGGCACTCTTGGGGGGTACGCAAGTTCCTAATTTTCACCTCCAAGATGCACTTTTATGTCACCTGGGACACCTTTGTGTTCCTTCAAGCGAGCGTGCCAAGATGATATGGGAATCACACTACAGTCAAGTCGCTGGGCATTTTGGGGTCGACAAAATAGTAGCAATCCTGCAGAAGTATTTCTATTGGCCGAACCTTCGAAAGGATGTCGAGAAGCACATCAGATCCTGCACTGCTTGTGTCATTTCCAAACCAACCATCAAGAAGCAAGGCCTATATACTCTGCTACCTACCCCTAGTCGGCCTTGGGAATCCATCTCCATGGATTACATGTCAGGCCTACCTTCTACTAAGCAGGGAAATGACTGTGTTTTCGTGGTCGTCAACAGATTCTCGAAGATGGCCATCATGGTGGCCTGCAAGAAGAATATCACAGCAGAGGCCATTGCTAAACTCTTCTTTGAACGAGTGTGGGTGCACTTTGGGATCCCACAGTCTATCATATCAGATTGGGATAGCAGGTTCCTTAGCACATTTTGGTCCAGCCTCTGGTCAATGTTGGATACCAAGCTCACCAAGTCCACAACTTTCCATCCCCAAGTAGATGGCCAGACAGAGGTCGTCAACAGAATGCTTGTACACATTCAGCACATGTACAATTCAAAGCATCCACGCAAATGGGATGAGATCCTCCCATATGTACAACATAGTTATAATCGGGCTCTCCATAGTTCAATCGGCCATAGCCCCTTTCAGGTGGGCTTGGGATTCCATCCACTATGTCCTATTGACGTAGCCATACCATTTGCAGCTGCTCAGGCTGATTCAGCTCATGTCCAGTATGAAGTTGACAAAGCAAGTAGCTTCATCGAGCACATTAAACACATCTGCTAATAGGTTCATGATATATTGGAAAGAGCCAATGCCAAGTACAAGCAACGCCATGATCAACATCGGGTGCCACACAACTTCCAGGTGGGCGACAAAGTATGGCTACATTTACAGAAGGAGCGCCTCACTAGACCCCACCAAAAGCTTCGCCCGCTCCGATACGGGCCGTACACCATCACCAAGGCTGTAGGGAGCAATGCCTTCGAGCTCAGTATTCCACCATTCCTTGGTTTGCACCCAGTCATCAATGTGGATCGCCTTCGTCCTTACTTCCCACCTCTACTAGACACCTCAGAAATTGCAGGTCAACTCACACCAACAAAGTTAAACCCAGACTGCATGGAATAGGCCACCACAAATTGTATCAGGGACATGAAAATAAAGAGCACTCGCCAACAAAACATCCAACTGTATCGGATTGTCAAATCTGGCCAACTCTTGCACCAAGGCAAGTGGTTCACCAGGGACCAAGTTCAGCAGAAGTTTCCTCATCTCATGGAAGAACTCAACGCAATGAGGACCATTGCTTCTTAAGGGGGGAGGAATGATTCAGGTGGATATTGGTGGCCACCTGCCTATTCCACTTGGGGCCCCACCATTGCCTCTTTCAGTTTTTCAGTTTCGGCACAACTTACTATTTTTAGCAATTTTTCGGGTCCTAAACTTCCAGAGCTGTTTTGAGGCCCTAAACGACATTTTTTGGGCATCGCGCCTCTAGCGAATATCATTCCATTTTGGAATGGATATTTGTGGCGAAAGTTGTAGTCCTCGAATAGATCTTTCTAATGATGTACCATGTGCGTCAAACAAAGATACCATTCCATTTTGGAATGGATATCATTCCATTTTGGAATGGATATTTGTGGCGAAAGTTGTAGTCCTCGAATAGATCTTTCTAATGATGTACCATGTGCGTCAAACGGAGATAGTATGCCAAGGTTACGTCCTTGGGAAGTTGAAACACCAATTTACCCAAATAGGGCCCATAGTTTTAGTGCTTCATCTACTAGGGTTAGGTTTTTGGATGTTTAGAGTTCTCCATTGTTTCTCAATAATAAATAGGCCCTCGAGCCTCACTGTAACTTAGTTAAGAGGCCTGTAGCTGCCACATCTCTTCTCAAAGATAGCTACTAGTGCCCTAGCTAGTTTTATTTCCATTCTGTCTGTAAGCAAATTTCAGTTCTTTGATATTAATGAAATGAAGTGTTGTTTCCGTTGCATCTCTATATTTATGGTTATATGTTTATTCTGTTGCGTTCCTGCATAAATCCAGATCAATGATAGGTGAATTTGAAGAAGAATTGGAGTGTATACCTGTCCCCTCATATTCCAGTGACATGGGACCTCCAGTATCTCGGAAAAAAGACAAGAGCCTGGCAGTGGAGGATGTAGAGATGGACATGCCAATGTCCCCACCCCCGACCTACAGAGATACACTATGCACATTTGCCAAAGGGGACAGCATGCGCTGGTACCAAGTGTACCAAGAGTTTGCTAAAATAGAATTCCCAGAGGACCTCCCTGACCGGGAGATATACTTAAAGGTCAAAAGGTCTAAGTTACATCTCGCAGGTGCCCATCCGGCTATATTCCCATGCCCAGAGATGATAGATTGGATTATACAGAAAACTGACCCCAAGAAGTTCGTAATCAGGGACAGCGAAGGCAAAGCTTTCGCAACACTCAAAGGCTCAGACGCTCATGTCTATTACTCTTTTCTTGATCGAGAAGAAGACTTCATAGAAGAATGGGCCATTTCCCATGCGGTTCCTATAGTTGACACTATAAAGCAGTGGTGGGAGGAGCCTGAGAAATTTAAGGTCAAGACAGACCAGGAATATCCAGTGGCAAGCCTTAGGAAAGTGTATAAATTAGTGGCTTCCATGCTTAGCAGATTGTACGGGCGCCCCGATGCCACCACCTTCAACGACACATGGGAAACTCTCGAGGAGTACGTCACAACGCACGGCACCCGTTTCAACTGGGCTAGCATATTGATGACCTCCATGCATACAAACTTATCCTCGGCATTGGTACCAGATGAAGGAATGCCTTCTGAATTCTATATGGCCTCTTATTTGTTGGATGCCGTCTGTTCAGGGTTGCACTTTGAAGGATGGGTGCATAACTAGGATCCAAAACAGATCTGTGCAATCCACTTACAAACCAAGGTGTTTTGGGAATCCAGGTATAAACAAGACATAGAGCCGATCTCTCAAGTGTTCATTCCCGCTCCATACAGAAAATTGTTCGGCCAAGATGCTCCTTGCATGTCTTGGTGAGCCATGGAGATGCTAAGAAAAGTGGCACATTGGTTCCCATTCACTGAGTATACATTCATCCGAGTCTTTGGATCATTCAGGGCCCCACATGCTATGCCTAGTTTTGTCACAGACAGAATGCTCATGCAAGAGGTCTGTTTCCAAATGTCTTCAGGTTTCTCCAGGGTCCTATCCAAGGGTAAGAAGAAGTCGTGGCCTGCACTACCCCTCACTATTGGTGCATACACAGTCAAAGATTTCAGAGAGGTAGAGGCAAAGGGAGAGGAGATGAAAAGTTACCGCCTTGGGGCATTAGAATACCGAACATACGACCTGGAGAGGATAGTTCCTGATCATTGCAAGAGGGCTAATTTCAAATGCAACTATCAGCATGTGGAATGCCCGAGAGAAGATGAAATGAGAAACTGGTACAATGCAGACTGACAACTTGCTCCGGGGGCAGAATCTGGCCAAGAAGGCCCAGATGACCAAACCTTGGAAGACAGGAGCTGGGAATTAGGAGGTGCTTCTTCCTCTCTAGCTAAAAAGCCTCGAACCAGTAGAAGGCATAGTGCTTCTACCCAAAAAAAAGAAATAGAGGCCAAAGCCTAGCAAGAGAGAGAGAAGAAAATGAAAGAGGATGAGGATAAGCGCAAGAAGAGCCTAAGGTCAGAACAACAGAAGAAGCAGGCCGATGAGGCCAAGAAGGAAAAGGAGAAACAAGAGGCGAAGGCTGCAGCAGAACAAGAACTCAAGAAAGAGTTAGATAAAGTGGAAGCTGACCGCCAGAAGAAAGTAGAGCAAGTTGCAGCAGCTGAGCATAAGAGGAAGGCTGAATTAGAAGTAGCGATAGAAGCAGAGCTCAGGCGGAAGACAGAACATGAAAAGGCAGAATCCGAACGCCTACGAAGAGAAGAGGAAGAAAATAAAAATAAAGAAGAAGAGGATGAAATGCTAGAAGACATTGAGGTATTTCCCCTTGAGGTACCTCTAGTCAGTACACGAGCCACGCTCTCCAATGTCAGTTCCTCCCAGGGGAAAGAGGAGGAGGTATTCTACCTCACCAGGCTCACGTTCAATCAATTATCCTTCAAAATCTGACAGGAGAAAAGAAGATGCCTGGTGAAAAATCCTTCCGCTGCATCCATAATCGCAACCAGAAAAGACATAGTCCTTGATACTAGGACTAATCCAGTGATGATAGCATCGGCTGACACAGCCTTCGCTGTGGCCATGGAAGAGAATGTGACCAGAATGAGTAGAGAGATCGTTTCACTACAAAATAGGCTACATGAAGCAGAGCAGCGGGAGAAAAAGGTAGAAGAGGAAAAGACGACATTGAGAGAGGAGGTTCAGCAACTCCGAAACAAAGCTCTCCTTGTCAATGAAGTGTCGCTTACCATTCAAAGGTAGGTTGATATAGTAGAGACCACCATGAGGAAAGTTTATGGGGAAATGTTTACCATAAAACAAACAGTCGTCCCCTTGGTGAAAGCCCAAACGGAAACTAAGCAAAGGCAGGAACAACTGAAAGAAGCCGCAGCTGCCTTGGACAGAATGATGGACTAGACAGCGTGATACCCCCAGGCTCCCGAACATTTGCCAAAGAAGGACTAGATTCAAACGCAACATGCCAAAGTTCAGATCCGTATGAAACTACAGTCCAAGGATAAGCTATCCAAGGACCTAGACAAGGTTATGGCTGCATATGAACATCTGATCAGCGGCATCGATTCGATGCACATCTTACATCACATTCCATCACTGGGTGCATTGGACGAGGGGAAGACATGGGAGCAAGTGAATCAAGAGATCCAGTCATTTATGCAGCCCATTAAACAAGCTGCTGCCACTTCCGACCTTGCAGCATCGCAAGAGAACCTGGGCCAGTTTCTTGTCACGCCAATTTTGGTCTACACCAAGCTTGCTTCTCTGTCCAGCCAGATCTCACAGAAGAAGGAGACTCTAATTTCAAATGCCTTGGAGTGTATGCACCGACTGAAAGAAGAGGTCCCTTAGGTTTCTCCCATAGCAGCAGACTATTAGACTTGGCAAGACTTCTTCAAGGGACAACAGATTGATACCCCTGATCTCAAAATTGCACGCACATCTTCATAATCCAGTGGAAATAGATCGATGGGAGCATTTGGAGACAGGTTGCAGGTCGCCCCACCCAGATAGGTCACAGGTCGCATTGCCCAGATAGGTCACAGGTCGCATTGCCCAGCCAGGTCGCAGGTCACAGTTCCCTTCCAGGTCGCAGGGCAGCTCAACAGTCAGGTAGGCGAAGGGTCAGGAAGCCCAAAGGGCAGATTTTGAGCTATAAAACTCCCTCTGGGGAAAATGTAAAGGAGCTTTTTTTGGGGGGACTCAAAAGCTATATAGCATTGTATTGAAAGGTAACACTCTTGTGCATATGAATACAGATACTTGTTTAAACTTCTTTTGGATCTGATGTGTTTTGCTGTGCGAACACTATGAGTATTTCTTATACAGTTTCAAAAATATTTTGGTTAACAAAGCTGCATTTTAGTGGCATCATTTATGCTTTATGGTTATATGTACTTGTGTTAATGATGTTTAGTTCATTTTGCTTTCTTAATGGATGTTAATGACTTTTCTTATTAGCATTTGTTTTATCTTTCACGAATGTAAAGGGGGCATCTCGCCATAAATAATTGTTTCTTTTGTGGTTAGAATAGCCTACAAGCATAACCCCAATGATGTGTTGTTAACAACACCTCCTTCGGCGTCTATGCTTCATTATTTTTCTCGCTACGCATAGTGTTATATACATCTTTAACGCATCAATCATGTATCTTGTATCATTTGAATAAGTGTGTGTCCGCAGGTTCAATCGCGTTCTTTTGAGACCAAAGGGAAGGTAACTTAAGCGGTAGCCGGACCCACACCCTGGACGGGATCCCTATTCCAAACTGTTCAAGGTCTAATTGGGACTTTCTACGGGGGAGATACCCTACTGTTGGCCGGACAGATTTTCCCGTCAACACAGCTATAATCATAGAACATTACATTCGTAGCAGATTAAAAAAACACATATGTATTTACCATAAACATAGATAGTTCGCATCTTAAAAACATATCATATAACTCAAGTCTGCATCAACCATAAAAGATAACATCAAATATCTGCAATACTTTCGCACATCTATATTATTACCCAAAAATCCTCTTACATTCCTAAATTACCACCTGCGCACACAGCCAGCAGGGTTTGCACACAGCAGGATAGAGGATCTCCACGCACATAGCCAACAGGAGTCCTAACCCAAACAACCCTACCACAGATCTAACAGTTCGTCCTTCGCATCAATCTCTATTCATTTCCTACCTATGACTAAAAAAAGGTTCAACTATTTATAACGATTTAGCCTACGCATCGAATGATCTGCAAATTATGGTTTGCGGGTCTACCCTTGACCCATTTACAATGCGTTAGGGGCTTTGACCCACCCCAAAACCCCTGCGTTAGACTAAAAAATACAAAATTATACAAAAATGGTCAAAATTCATAGCCTTTGGGAGACCCTACTCCAATAGTCCCCTAACACAATCGTGTGACTTGTCCCAAATCACTGTGCCGGTGGGGCTTCAATTTGTGCTTGCAATAATCTGATCACCTCGACTAACAGAGGCAGCACATATTTACTTTGGACAACTGCATTATGTGCAATGTTGACCAATTTTTTTGATAGTAGTCCCTTAGTCGCAGCGGTAACACTTTCCAAATTCTGGTTCAGTTGCTTAATAGCAACATCGGAATCCTGTGATAGTTTGAGGGCTTCGTCCTCCCACGGCTTCATTCGGTCACCCACGGTCTTCTTCTTTTGCTACAGGTCTTCGATATCTACCTGGAGTGCTTCGCTAGTGCGCAGTTGTTGTAAGAGTTGGGTAGGCACCAAAGTGGGAAAGGTGGCTTTGATTGTCTCGAACTCCTCTTCTTTTTGTCGCAGGTCCTGGCTGATCCCTCACAAGATTGGATTGCGTTGGACCTTATTAAATAGCTGCATGGCGGTTTCCAGTAGCTAGGCTCCCTGTGAGATCTACCTTGTGATAACATCTGTGGCCGCGGTGACCAACACAGTTCGCTGGGCTCGGACCTCCAAGGGTGTTTCGGGCTGTAACTTAGCCTGCAGATTTGTGATCTGCTGCTCCATGTGTGTCTTAACCACCTAAACTTCATCCCGGGAAGCCTTGAGTGCTGCGACCAGTATTTATACTTTTTCCTGAGGGGTAGCTAAGGCCAGGATCTCTGCAGGAACATCCACACAAAGTTGGTGAATTGTGTTCTTGATCTCTATGTGCATTATGGTGGCGAGAAAGACCTTCGCCTCCTTTGAAATGATGTTTTGATCGGCTATGCCGAGCTGTTGGTGCACCTATTGGTCTTAATGGTGGATTTCCTGAAAGACCTCATGGGGTAGAAGAGCTAATTTCAGTTGGACTTCTGCACTGGTCGAGTCTTGGGAACTTAGGTCAGATGGACTGAGGATCAAGGCTGCGCTAGGGAGAGGGTAGAGGCAACTATCATCTGTAGCCAGTGCTGCGCTACTAGCGACAGAGGGTGGGAATACCGGGGTTTCACTGACCTGCAACATTTCTGCTTTTAATTGGAGCACTCACAACTCAGCCTGAATTGTATCGACCGCGGCTCGTTGTTATTCTTCTAAGGCAACCCACTTGTCCTCAGCAGCTAGAGTGACCGCATTGGCAATTTTTTCCAGGTCTCCATCAGTCAATGTGATTTTTTCGTCGTGCTTCGCTCACTGAGATTGTTGCTTTTTGTGAGGCATTTTGACTGGCTCAGTTGTGTGCTTCGTGCTGCGGGGGGAGGCAGGTTCGCTTTTCTCCAAACCTTCTATACCCAAACTAGTGTGTGGGTCCGTTTGGGTTTCTGGCTCAACGTACTTCTGCGAATCCTTTTGAGTGGTTGCATCGGTGTCCTGTCAGGTATTCTTGATGACAAGCGGTTTGACTTGGGATGTGCTAGTGCTTCCAACACCCTTTGCGCTAGCTTTGAAGCTAATTTTGCAGTTAGGGGGACAAAGCACAATGACACTATCGATTTCTTCATGCACCACCATGTAGGGAAGCGAAGTCCTGGATTTTTATTTATGCACTCTGATCTGAACATTATGTAGAGTGACCCGGAATGTGGCAATGCCCTTGTATCTATCATATAGGCCGAGGACAACCGCAGTCAGGAATTAATAGCTGGGGCTACACTACTCTGAAAGAGGACCCAGAACACCTAGTTGTCCTCGAACCATTGTGGATCCGTGGAATCCCACAAGTGGGCATAGCGAGCCCCTTCACACGTGTTCGAGGTAATATTAGGGAGGACAGACTCTTCAGGAGCCTCCCAAGCAACCACTGTTATAAGAAATAGTAACCAAGAATAAAGAAAGGCATGGCCCTACTCCTGGGACTCACGAACATTGGTTAGAAACTCATCGCACAAATATTGTGCCCGGTTAAAACATACCCCTTTCACACATTGGCCGAATAACTTAATGACATAGGCTGAAACAGTGGTGACCTAACACTTCCTCATCATTTTACATGCTAACAACATGGTGCCCAGCTACATACCTTGCTCGCTGATGGTCTTTATGATAAATCCCTGAGTATTACGGTCCACATGATACTTTTGGTGCGCGAACTCAACAGTCTCCGCCTCGTATTTCTCACCCATGCACTCCAGGGGGTTCGGGTCACTCATGGGAAGACCAGTGATCCGTGTTGAGCCCCAAGATTGTTCTTTCTTCCATCATACTTCACTCCATTTTCTTTTGTCCATTGTTATCCCAGGCTCAAATGATCAATGAAATTAGTTAAAATTTTTATAAGAATGAATATCATGGCTAACTTGCTAAGTTTTGTGATTTTGTCATTGTAATACATTTTGAACTGAAACTAGCTATATAATGCAGACATTCCGTACCTAGTTGCCAATTCTGCAGCTGTCTTCACGTTCAAGCATGTTCCAGGTGTCCTCTCAGGAAAATCCACACATGGGTGTATTCCACATCATGTCCTCAGTGTTTGTTGCTCACCATGTAGAATGAACGGAATTCTAGACGTGGTTTTGTACGTGGGAACTCACACAAGGAGGCAGACTCCTACTAGGAAAAGGACAGTCTAGATGTCCTTTGTCACTTTACGCTACCATATTTAGAGTTCTAGTATGATTTTGATATGAAAAGACAATGATCCCCATATTATCTCAAGTTCTGTTATGAATATTTGTTATAAATGTACTCGGGAAACCGAGAGACAAGCTCTAGATTTTGATTAGATTTTGTGGATTGACTGTTGTATTTCTGAAGACCAAGAATACTCCGTTTTAAGTTATTTTCCTTTAATGAAGAAGACAACATTTCTTTGAACGTGTTGAGTTGATCTTGAGCTAGATTTCGTGCTACTCTGGTGGTAGAGGGCCCCTGCCTCCTGAGCGGCTTTACTTTTGCAATTTAGATAAGTATCTTAGTTTGTTTTCAAGTTTTTGAAGTTTACATTCATAGTTAATTTCATTAATCATTATAGCTATACTTGTTCTAATAAACTCTTCCAAAATATCATTACGATGAATAATAAATGGCTATAGTGTTATAGATTTTATTCGCAATTCCTTTCGTTCATTATCACAGTTAAACTTACTCTAGTAAACTCTTCCAAGATATCATTATGATGACTAAGGCATAACTGTGATACTGTAGGTTTCAGTTGCTTGTTTACACTAAGTAGCATAGCT
This sequence comes from Pinus albicaulis, assembly GCA_034641835.2. NCBI lineage: Eukaryota > Viridiplantae > Streptophyta > Pinopsida > Pinales > Pinaceae > Pinus > Pinus albicaulis. Next base: position 644,217,546 of record CM076584.1, on the reverse strand, counting down.
GATCTTGCTCTTAAAAAGCTCTTCCAAAACATCATAACAATGAGTAGGAAATGGCTGTGATGTCTTAGTTCTTTTTTAATTGTATTTGCTTTCAGTTTTCATGTTTGTATTCAATTGCATTGAATTGTACAGCCAGGATTGTTCTAACACGCTCTTCCAAAATACCATTCATGATGAACGAAATAGGTTGTAGAATCCCATAGATTAATGGCATGATAACTTAGTTAGGGCACTCCGGAGGCAAATTGCATTTAATTCATGCTTTGTTATTTCGTTTCAAGTTTGATAATGGCTTTTTAGTTTAGCACTGTTCACTGTAGACTAGTAGCACCTTAGTCCAGTTCCAGCTTAGCTCATTGTATTTACATTCCAAGATTAGTTGCCATCCACTTCATTTTAATTTTCATTAGTTGTTAAACTTAAATACCACGGTCTTCATTATTTACAAAACTTCTTTTGTTCCAAACCTATATTAACTCATAATCATCTGGACAGAAGATAGTATCAGTCTAAGGCCTGGAGTACTTTTGTAACCTTTTTAACATTTCAAAAACAAGCCTTTCCTTAAAGACTATTCTAAAAGGAAATCTATAACTTTTGAGTGAGGTTTAGTGTTGTTAAACTAAGTTGCAGAATAGAATTAGGAGCTAGTTTTAGAGTAGAGATCTTATGATGTTACAAATGTTCTTTTCCAAATATGTATCAATAAACCTTTAATCATGGATGAGATGTTGTATCATTATAAGTTGATTGTTTAATTGTTTAGTTAGGAGAATTTTATTCACACTTAGCTGCCCATTTCTCAAGCTCTTCCAAAACATATTTAATGAATGAATTGGACAAATTAAGTTCATGTTGTGATTTGTTTTCTTGAAGTCATTATCAAGCTTTGTATTTTGCTAAGTCATAGTTTAGGTTTGGTTCTGTTTCAGTATTTGCATTTGTCATTTGTCATCAATAATTTAGGCTTCACTCTGTTTTTAACCAGTAGCTTCTTTCCACCAGCATTTAGTTCTTTCCCTTGTGAACATAAAACCATAAAAAATCAAAAACATCATAAAACACTAGACACGACACAATAAGAAACAAACACCTAGGCACATACAGTGCACCACACTTCAGTAGTTTACCAACCCTGGTTGACAATTAAATGAACTCAATTTAGGAGACTAGGTTGAGCACAAACAATCCGATGCACGAGCGCAACGTCAATGAGGATCATGTCCCGGATCCATAGACATTCGTCATGAATTAGCACGAGAAATTGTCGTGCGATCCGATCTGTTACATTATAGTGTCCAAAGTGGGGCAGCTGAAGCAGATTTAGGAGCTGGGACCCTGCCAAACCACATACCCAGTGTTGGGGGAAAACTTTGACCCCGTCGTCGCCATGAACTGTATCAAGGTACAATTCGGGTGCAAGCTCAGGGAAGGCCTCAAAATTGGCCAAATCATGGTCATCGAACTTAACTTCATGAAGGTGACCAGAATGTTCACTTATGATAGGGACCTCCCCCAGGGTCACCAGCATCTACATGTACGTGATCAAGCCATCGAGGTTCTTTGGAATGCGTTTTGATGCCATGCGTGGTTGCATGAAGGGGGGCAGCTAGTTGATTGGCTCGACGGGTTGTGCCTCCTCTTACACAGCCCTCGGGGATTTATCATTTCATGGGGAGGTACGGGGCTTTCCTGCTACCCATTTCGTAGGCTTCGGGGGCTTGCCTGAGCCTTGAGATTTTTCTTTTCCTTTCCGGGTGGTAGGGCTAGGTGTGGAGAGGATTTCTTCAACTTCGGATTCGACCTCCACCACTCCCTCAGTGTCTTGGTCTACTGAGGTTACTAGATCTGAGAGTTCGGCAGGGTTCGTGGTCGTCATTCTGGCACGAAATATGAACTCAGGGTTGCTACTGTCAAAGTGGGCAGGCTATTTAGACATGAACGAGATGCTAGCGACACAGAATTTCTTACAGCACCACTTTTTCCAGGACAACCAAGCTAAGTACAAGCTATTTGAGCAATACAGAACCTGTGTCTGATCAATCTCACCTATTTTATAGCCTTGAGTACCACCCAATGGTAGGGTAGACTTCACGCGGGACTTACCATCAAGTAAACAGTAAAAAATATTCCAAAATTGCCACATTAATTTCCGGCCATCCACTCCATCCAACGGTAATTTGTTGTTTTTAGCCGATTTGACTATTTCAATGGCTATTTTTCGAACCTAGGGTGTGCTCAGCGTACCCCTATGCCTCGAGAAATTCTCCCATGATTTTGCTGCACCGGCTTTATTTTTCTTAGATTCCTTCCAAATAAAATTCTGTGTTGCCATAGCCCAGCCTTCGAGACCTCTTGCGCCGTCGTTGTACCTGTGTAGTGACTCTCTACTATATCTTCATAATTTACATACTTTAGGCCATCGTTGCGCAGTACTTCATGAGGTGCGATGCTGACGAGGTCCACCACTTGATGCACCAACTTCTTTCTTTGTCGTACCGAATATTTGGTAGGTACGATGCTTGTAGTTTGGAACGGAGAGATCTCGGTAAACGGTGCATCCACAACCCTACTTGCGAAAAAATGTGTATCGGGCAATCCTTCCTTGCCTGTCTCAACTGGGGGCACATGATCCTACTCTGAGCTTAACTTTCCTAGCTCGACGATGAACTCAACATCATATTCCCGAAGAAATTGCCACCTGCAGACTTCCTCCCCCAACACAGTCACATTTAGTAAGCATTCTAAAACCCACTGATCTGCAATCATTTTATAGTTGCATCCTAACAGAGGTCGCTGATACTCCTCTAGTTTGTAGCTCAGGGGCAACCCTCCCCTCGCCATGGTGGCATAATTGCATTATGCACCCAAGATCGTTCGATTAGTATATGTGATTGCATGGTTACTGTCCTTGGTGCCAAGCTATGTACTACTTACTTCATGGGTGATTCTGGCAGTAACCGTATGAAATATCATCACCAAAGCGGGGGAAGTGAACATAGGCACAGCGACCATCCTGATTATGATTTTTTCGAAGCTCTTTTGGCACACACCCTCCCAATTGAATGAAATATCATGCTTAAGCAGTGTGCACATAAGTTCAGTGATCAATACGTATCTTCGATTGGATTTTCTATAGTAACCTAAATGTCCCAAGATCTCACGCAGCAGCTTTGGAGTCATGGGCCTTACCTGTGGGACTGGTGCGGTGAGTGTATTACTGATCTCCTCCCTCACCCTCCGTGTATGATAAGGTTTTTTTTCTTTTGGCCGCGCATCAGAGTTGAGGGTGACGTGTGTATCGCCCAAGTTCCCCGTGACCTGTTTAGGTTCTGAACACTTAGCTGGATACTCCATGTTTAGCTCTGTCATCTCGCATATTTTCCCCTCCTCCCAGCAGTTCTCACTCGTAATCCGCTTGGGTGGTATTGTCATATGAGCGTTTTGTGGTTTCGGTGGTTTCATACTAGGCGCCTCCTGTCTTGGAGGTCCCACAATTGTGCGTTCCTCCCCTACTGCTACAATCGATACCTTATGCGGATTTTCATTGCCATATTTTACACTGGCCTTGTGGGGCTCGACATCATCCTGAATCTGTTCTTTCCATGTGGGGCCTCCTGTTACTGCGTTGGGACTAGATTCACCAGGCACCATGGTGTCGAGAGCCTACAGAGCTCCCTCAAGCGCCTCCAATATTTCTGTTAACCCAAATTTCCAAAAAAAATCACCTCTTAGGGTTTCCCACTAGCGAGTGCACTGTCGTAGCTCTGCATAGAGATACCAAGCAGTAGGAATTGGTCCCAAGGCATGAAAAAACAAGTGAACCCATTATTCTGTGGTATGATCGTACCATTGCTCCATCCAAGCGGACAAGTGTTCACGTAGGTTTCCTGGGCCCTGGAATCTCTTGACGCACACATCGGTTGGAGGTTCAAACCGTAGTGCCATCATATCCTGACATTATTTCCATTCCTGGAACACCCCCTTATGTGTGTCCCACCAATTTGCAAGTGTTGCGCGCATAGCCCGATTAGGAGCCCATAGCCTTCTTTCTCTGGGGACCTCAACTTCCAAGGTTTGTAAAAAGTCCTTTGTACTACCAAAGCCATCAAAGCAGGGTAATTCTCTTACCTCGAAAGAAAGATATCAGAATTCTTTGGTAATTTGTAGATAGCACAGCGTGGATACTTCATGCAGCTGATTTTTCTAATCTTCTAACTCTTCGTTGGAGTTAGAGACGCATTCATTGTGCTTCTCCCAGCAAAGCATATCATCGGCCGTGGGGTTGATCCAGTCTTCATCCTTCACAGTTAGCTTATAGATGTGATCCATCCCGTCTTTCTCGCGTGCTGGCTCGGTGTACCTTTCTCCTTCTGTAGGGTCGAGTGGTACAATCACCCGATTTCCATCCCTTTCAAACACCATGCTTCGTTTCTTCAAGTTTATAATTCCACCCATTTCAATGGCCCAATCCAATCCCAAGAGTGTTGGGTAAGGGTCCACATCTTCTACAATATGAATAACTTCAAATTCATCTCGTACCTTAGCCCCAGCGATATCTACGACCATTTTTTACAATCTCCCTAATGGTATGATCTTCTATTGATTACCCATTCGCAACTAGATAGTATACCATTCCAATTTAGGTTCTCCCATTTGTTGCCAAGTCTGCTTAGGTAGTACAGTCGCATCAAATCCTAGGTCTAGAATTACTTGGTCCATCTCATAATCGCAAATTTGTGCAGTTAATCAAATTTTGCGCCCAGTGCACCTCTTCTTCTTGTAAATTTTGTGCACATCGTTAATCTTCGTGGTCGGGGCTGCTTTTTCTGTGCAACCGTCAACTAGGGCTTGGAGGTTGTCTACCACTTGCAGTTTGCGCAACAACTTCAAGCACGCCTGCAAGAAAAATTTAACCTCATCCTCAATTCCATTGTTTAGAGCCAATGTCTTGCTTCGAGCCCAGTCTTGTTGGGCTGCAACAGAGGTCTCCTTCTCCTCCTGGGGACCCACAACTTCTAGTTCAGTAGCGGATTTATGGATCAGAGACTTCGTCTCCAATCTTTCCACATATCCTTCAGTGGTCATACTGCTACATGTTATTACATTAATGCTCAAATCCTTCTCACGAGGTTCCGCCTTCACTCTTTGTACATTCTGTGTAGGATTTTGTTGCTTTTCCTGTACCTTAGCCATTAGAATCAGGCAATCCTCAATCACATGGTCCAATTTTCTACAATATCTGCAAGATTTCCGAGTTGGGTTTTTGCAGTCCCTCACAAAGTGACCCATTTCCCCACAATTATAGTAGATTAACTGGCCTCTAACCTTGCCTGCACTTCCTCCTCATCCTCCTCCCCTGCCCCTGCTCGAGGACCCTCCTATTCCTGCGGGAGATCTAGGTGATGAGGGGTTCGATTGTACCCTATATAGGTTTCCCCGATCAATCATCAAATCATACATTCGGTAATTCTATTTGTCATGTCCTACAGACCTACAAAATATACACCACGATTTTTTTACTTTAGGGACATATGCAGCAAGGCAGGGGCAGTGGTTGGTATCATGCAGCCCAGCAATGTGGCAATCATTGCACCATAGCGTCATCCCACTCGATCCCGCAGCTTCCCTAGGGCACAACGAGCTAGGTCCCCCGGCCTGGATGTAGTCTGCCAGCAGCGAACAGTTATATTTGGTGTGGCCACTCACCCTGCATCGTATGCACCATCTTTCAGGGTTGGCCTGTGTCCCTCGCTCCTTGCATAGATTATGAATCTCCATGTGCATTGCTTCTAGCTGGCCTTGTATCTATTGTACTCCCAACTGGGTATCATCTCTTGGCGCATCTTCCAGCTTCACGGCAGCCTCTAGGGCCTTCTATTTTGTTTCAATAGCTTGGTGACCCATAGGCACGTGCAAGTGGGGTAGCAACATAGCAATGAACAACTCCGTGTGCTGCCTGTCATCATACTGGAATCCTTCTTCTCTAATCACTTTCTTTAATCGTTGATCAGCTTCCTATATGGACTCAGATGCTCCCTGCTTTAAATCCTTCAAGTAATTTACTATCTGAGAGTAGGACTTAGGTTTCTTGAACTGTTGTTTTAACGCATCCTTAATTTCCTCGATAGTTGCATTTTCATTGTGGTCAATGTATCCCATGTACCAGTCTAGGGCTCTCCCTTCAAAAGCAAGGGAGAAATGTGACCGTTTCACTGCATCGTTTACTAGGTTCTGCACAGTCCATTCTGATCCTGCAACAAACCAGAACCAATCCATGTCCTCATCACCCACGCCCTTGAAGGTAGGTAGCTCATGTGCGCAACCATATCTTCCTTCGGTGGAGGTGGAGGTGAGTTTTTACTCATATGGGGGTTCGACAATGGCATCGACGGAGGGCTATGCATAGAAAAATTTCTTATTGGAATGTAGACATATCAATCCACCTCTTGGTTAGTTCTGTAGTACTTACCACTGCAGGTTGTGCCCTCACTCTGGTCGGAGCTCATTCACACCGTATGGCTGCACAAAATGATTTTTTTTCACAACAAGATCTTAATTAGTAATGGCAAAGTCTTCAAAAACTTACCCCAGAACCCCTTGAAGAACCTCCGCTCTGCTTCCAAGTAGGATACAAATTGATTGACTACAAATTCAGTCACAAATCTATCATACTATCCACCCAGTGATCTACCATGCGAGTAATGGTGTTGTCGGTTTCTTCCAGCTCCCAGATCCGCTCTGGGGTCCACTGGGTGACCTGCTCGTCTTTCAAACACTTTTGAAATTCAACTAGGCTTGCGAGCCACTCCTAGAGCTCGATCGCAATTGTTATAAGAATATATTTTAGATCTCCATAAAAATGTAATTATTCTTCCACTCTTCGGCGATCAACTTCTAACTGCGGTTTTCTTTTACTACGAATTCCTGAACTTGTTTTTCAAACCATTAATCGATTTCTTTTATTTCAGGTTTCCAATACGGCCTTGGCATTACCCGATCTCTCTCAAAATGCTCCTGGTCCTGGCAATGAAACAATTTGTTGGCTCAAGGGGTCCTGACCTAGGTTCTAAGGTTAAGGTTTGCCAACAAGGCAAACCCCTATACTATTGGCCCTTTTGGCAGTGACCTGCTTGCGCAAACTAAAGTCTCACCCGAAGCAGTGTGGGAGGGTGTTGGAACTAGGTTTCCGCACCCTCAGAGAGAGCAGGTAATTCAAGCCAGTTTTCAATTATCAGATCAATATAGTCCTAGGTTGTTCGCAGGAGTTCTAATAAATAACAAGACTATGGCTATCATATCTATTTAACATGCTCTCATCCATGTGCATACTATCAGCTATAATCATAGAACATTATATTCACAGATTAACAAATCACAGATGTATTTACCATAAACATAGACAGTTTGCAGCTTACAAACCGATCATATAGCTCAAATCCGCATCAAACATAACAGATAACATCAAATATCCGCAATACTTTTAGAAATCTATATTATTACCCAAAAATCCTCTTACATTCCTGAATTACCACCTGCGCACATAGCTAGCAAGGTCCACACATAGCAGGATAGAGGATCTCTGCGCACACAGCCAGCAGGAGTCCTAACCGAAACAACCCTACCACAAATCTAACAGTTCATACTTCACATCAATCTCTATTCATTTCCTACCTATGACTCAAAAAAGGTTCAACTATTTATAGCTATTTATCCTACACATCCAATGGTTCGCAAACCGTGGTTTGCGGACTCCTGGTCTACCCTTGACCTATTTACAATGCGTTAGGGGATTTGACCCACCCCAAAACCCCTGTGTTACACTAAAAAATACGAAATTATACAAAAATGGTCAAAATTCATAGCCTTTGGGAGACCCTACTCCAGCACTTACATAGTAGAAAGTTCCACCAATCTTCACATCTAGTAAACAAATCAAAACTTGCATAGGATATGGATTTTTTAATGACTCTTCTTTAGACATACCAAGCAAATTTCCATAGTAAATATGGACATACATGCCTGCCTTTATGGTTAAATAAAATGAATTTGTGTTGTGTACCACAATTCCATCCATTTGAATGAATTTATTTTCTACAATCCTAATAAAATGACCATCTCCCAATAAGGGACTCACATCTAAACTGGATCCCATGAAATATCCGAGCTTGATGACTACAGAGCAATTTTTTGTGTAGAATTCATCTAACCCACTGAAAGATAATTGTAATTTTCTTTCATAAAATGAAGGATGGTGCAACATAAGCTTCACACTTTCATCTGCATACACCATTTTAATAGGCATAGCATCATCCATACTACATGTCCATGTGCCACTGGTACCAATAGTGTAAAGAATTGGATCATTACCACAAGGATCTAGTCTTGTCAACTTTAAACTTCCTGTAAGGGACTCATCAATAACTTTGCAAATAATGATCTCTTCTAAACATTTTTTTTCCTTTAAGAAGAGAAATTGTATCAAACATTGGAGCCTTGCCCCTAAGAAATTGTATAGATGAGCGACATCAGAATTCATAAGGTTTTGCAATATTATAAAGTTGGATTTGGACATCATTATCGATATACTCTAATTCATCATCAGTCCAAGAATCCTTTTTAGCAATTTTAGATAACCTTTATGAATTTCTTCATTGTATCGCTATTTTTTGCTTCATTTGTCTTTGGTTTTCTCGGCTAGCATCTTCTTCTGCAATAATTTGAAATTCTTCTTCCACAACTTATAGAAGAAACAACTTTCATTATCTATGTGGCAACGGATTATAGTTTGTATGGAACATGATTTATTCTATAAAATGATGTAATATGCGGTAATGACAATATGCTCAAATGGGCTACACATGTTACACATGAGATATCTGATTTGAGAACCAACAGTGGGTAAACAAAAAAAATTATTTATTCATGATATAAATGTTATACTAAGCCTTAATATAATATTTTATTTTGTCTCTCCTTGTGTTGGATATGATTTCTACATAAAATAAATTGATTCTTAAAGGGGTTATGCAATAAATTATAACCAACCAGGTTAGAAAAAAAGTGCACAATGGAAATTAAAAAAGAAATGAAATAGATATTTTCCAGTGGTTTTCTTCAACAAACCTAGATAGAGCTCATGAGAATCCGAAATAGAATCATATATAAAACAAAACCAAAAATCATTCTACAAATAAATGTAAATGTCTCTTACCAGTGACTATCATCAACTTGCAATCCCTTTTGGTTCAATATGGAATCACATCTGATATGGTTTTATCTAGAATCATGTCCTAAATTTAAACAGGGATATTGTGAGGAAGGTCATGAAGGCAGGATGAGAGCAGGGAAGGCTGATGATTGAATTTCACCTGGGTAAGTTGAAATTTTCGGAAAAATAACTACCAAACATAAATTCAAAATTCAAATTTCTAATTTAACCTCACATCGTGAACTACACCAAATAACCTAACATTGTAAATATCATAGCCAAGAAATATTTCTGGTGGGATGATGAGGTTAACTAATTTAGGGATTAACACCCCTAATTACAAATTAATTAAGTTCTAAAATTCTTCTTATTAGGATACATTTTGAGTCGGCAAGATTCTTATGAGTCATAACTAGTGCCTTGACTTTAAGACTCCGTGACCATTGAGTGCTTTCCTTGTTTTTCAAACTACTTAGTGATTAAATTTTATACACCACAAAGTGATTTTCTTTTCTATTAAACCACTTAGCGCATGTCAAATAATTAAACACACCGCTGATTTCTTTCCTTTTCTGTTAAACCACTCATCATTTTGAGTTTGGTTTTCACACCACTAAGCTCTTTCTTTGTTATTCAAACCACTTAATGCCTTCTGAAAAATTAAACACAATGTTGAGCACTTGCCTTGTCTATTACACCACATATTTCTTTTGGTTTGGATGTTAAAACACTAAGTGTTTTCTTTATCTATTAAACCACTTAGTGCATGTCAAACAAAACACAACAATGAGTGCTTGGCTTGTTTTTTAAACCAGTGAATGCTTACTATTTGGTTGTTACACCCCTAGGTTCTTGCCTTGTGTATTAAACCACTGAGTGCCTACCAAATAATTAAACACACCACTAAGTTCTTACCTTGTTTGTTAAACCACTCAGTGCTTGTGGTTTGTTTATATCGCCATTAATTGCTTTCCTTATCTATTAAACCACTTATTTCCTACCGAAAAATTAGACACGAGTAGAAATTTGGATAGGTAAACTACCCAGAATGGGGGTTTCCTAGGCTTGAAAAGGTGAGTAGATGATGGGAGAAGAAATATGTCCCACACTCACAGGGATGTGAGCATGAATAATCTTGTTTGATAAATATAGTCACTAGATGTGACCATGAGGAAGGCTTGTTTGGTAAATAATGCAAGTTGTACTTATTACCTATGAAGCTAAACAAAGCAAAGAGTAACCATAGAGATAAGTATAAGCTTAAAGAATTTTTTGTTAAAATTTTTATTTAATTTTATTTGAAAATTTTATGATTAATATCATAAGAATTGTATGTTTATCATATATGTTAGTTGGTAAAATATCTAGCACTGATATATGATGTTGACCACAAGCAATATCAAAGTGATGCTAGAATGATAATATTAGGGTGGTGCAACAATAGTGTAGTGGAGTTGAAGACCTTGGAGACTAGGCCGTTTTTGTGACACTAGAACCCTATGATATGTGTCTATCACCATGAGGTATGTTGTGAAAAATGTGTTTTTTCATTAGAGAAATCTAGATGGATGCCTTGGCCATGATATTCCATAAATACTATTAATGTGCGAGGAATCCTTTCCAAGGACGAATCTCCTGAGGAACTGAGGAAGTAGAAAAGGGAATACTTGAACTTGGAAAGTGTGTAATTGTAAGGAAAAGGAAAAATTAAGTAAAATAATTTCCAAGAGTCATGTGCATACTCATTGGGATCATAAATACATTGGGTGTGTCCCAGGAAGTAATGAGTTGAGTTTTTTCCTTGTGGGAGTCTTGAGGATAATGAATGACCTCACTAGATATGACAATTTAGGACATGGAAAATGTCGTTGATGTGAGAGATGGAGCTATAAATCTCATTTACTTCTTTTATATACTATATAACACTAAGGATGATGTCCCTTTAAGGGGGTGTGTTTTGTAACTCCCTTCTACTTTATCCTTGCTCAATATAATGAAAATGTGATGTGATTGGACCCAAATTGGATTTGGAAACACCTTGTTCACAATACATTTATAAGATTTCACTGAAAGTAATTATGATATTAGACTGGGGTAGTGGAAGGGAAGGTGGTACTCATTCCCATTTTCCTCTCTTAGATATAAGAGAAAACCCTTGAGGTGAAGGCACCAAAGAGCCAAGGAATTTCTCTCTTGGCTATCTAAAGGTACATAGGTGAAATACTACATATATACATAGTAGTAGTAAATTTGAGATTTTTTCACTAGTGTTGGTTCCATGTTTGGATTGGATTTGGTTCTCTCTCTCACTGACCTTAGCTCTCTATCTCTTTGGTTCATATTGATTTTATTTTCTAGGAGAAGGTGTTGAAGACTAATTCTAGACGATGTGTACTTGTGAGGCATGGTATAGTTGACTAGGAAGTGTTGGAGCTAACTATCGAGATTGTAACCAAGAGGTAGTGCTTTCTGACCTTGATATTGTACTCTATGATCATGGATGTCAATCCCAATGACTTTTTTTAAGACCATGGATTCCCTTTTCTAAGCTAGTATGGTCTATATGAAGCTCTATGAAGACCAAACCCTTGTTGTAAACTTCCTTTGTGAAAGCATTTCCTCAAAATCTAGATTGAGCTTGGGGTTCGTTAGCTACAAGAAAGCTTGCAATGTAGTTTCCTTATGGTTGGGTGGAGAGTGGAAATCCCTCCTTCAATTTCTAGCCATCTCAAAAAACTCAGATAATTCTATTGAATTTATATGTTTAAATTATTGATTGCGATATTCCTTTCTCTATTTATGACTAGTGTAAGATATTAGGTATATGTGAAAGTTTATGAAGTCCTAAATTGTGAATTTCTTTTCCATGCTCATTAGTTTGACTATTATAATTAAGTAACGTAATAGCTTAATTTCTTAGAGAACTTATGTGGTTTAATAGAGGGTTTTCACTTCCTCTTGCATTGATATGAGCTCTTGTATAGTGGTATGCAATTAATTAATAATCAAATGCCTATAAACATGTCTAATGATCCTACAAAAGTTTAGTGGAATGGGAGACTGGAATATTCCCCCCTGCACAGTATTGTAACAATGTATGTTTTGGAGTTTGGGCCTCACCCATTCTTGTCTCGGGAACGTGTGTTGGGAATCATGGCACATATTCTTGATTTTTTGGGGACTTCTATCCTTCTATTGGTAGAGAAACAAATATCAAGGTAGTCACCCCCTTTTTCACCTTTGTTCATCTAATTTGAAGTTTCAGGATCTTGGAGTCATATGCCCCTTTATATAGGAATATTTAGCTTTGGGATATCACCTTCATTGATTAGTGAATACCCCTCATCTAAATGTTCCACTATCTAAGGACGAGGGTGGAACCTTTCCCATTAGAAACTATGACTTATGAACCATCTAAACTTCAAGATATCAGAATCGTAGATGGATTTAATAAAGAGAGGGGTTGATGGACCCTAATGTTGAGATGACATGTGTTGGGGTGGTTCCACTAGGCTCTCGGGTATTTGGGATGTTGGGCTCTTGATTTGGATTAAGTATAAAGTATATATAGGAATGGGAAAAATATTTGTTTGTCAGCCTCGTCAACTAATGGACCACTCGTCGCTCACCAAAATTAACGATCTAATATACATTCATAATTGGGAGGCAACAGTGGTGTAATGACACCAAATGATGGGAGAATTTTCTCTTTTTTTAGGCCCATCAATTAATAGGACCACCCAGCATTTTTCATCTTGGATGACTATGTTGAGTTTCATAATCAAGCATTAGTAGCAAATGGACCAACACCCAACAAGAATATTATCCATTTGTAGGGCTTTGTTAAGTGACGATGTCAACTCACAACCAATAGATCAACACTTGTTATGATTAGACTTCATTTTAATGGCATGATGGTACTCATGGATTTGTTAGTGACCCACATATATCCTAGGGCCCCCCTAGTCTATTGTGGTTTAAATGGGATGGGGGGTTCAGTATTAAAATTCTCATCGTGGGCCATTATTTAACTGGAGTGGGGATTTAGAACTATGAAATCATCATAGACTATGATCAATAGTCCTTTTTCAACACAGGCCCCCCACGTTCTACCAATAGTTAAGTGGGGGTGTCCAAAATTAGATATCACTCAGCTTAAAATCACTTTGTTTCGTGGGTTGTGGGAAAATATTATGGAACTGCACATTAGGGAATCACCTTGCGTATGGGCCTTGTGTAGGGAAACATGGTATTGAGTGGAACTCCCCATAGGGATGTGACGAAACCACATAGGTTTCACATGGATGCCACACAATTTATACATGGATGCCATGTAAGTTAGATGTGGATGCCACAAGGCTTTAGGTGATTGGTCTAACTTTAGTTGGACATAAATTTTCATCCAGGAGTCAAATTGAGATAAAAATTATATCGTCTGAAATATCTTGACGAGATGGATATTATAGTGGTATCAAAGTTTAATTTCATAAACTTTGAAAAAGTATTTTTTTGACCTCGTCTTCATAATAGGTAGTGTTGGTCACATTAATTCGATAAGTAGCACCTCCAACAACCTAAGTTTGTATAAGGAGGTAGGAGCGAGTGTTACAGTTATTTAGTTTTTCGATAAATGGACTTGAGGCTTCATGTGACTATTCAATCCTCGATTTCAGAAAAAAGTTCCATAACTTAGTATGAAATAATTATGTCACCAATTGGGTCGAGGCCAAAGCACTTATAAGACACTAATCAAGCTATATCATATTTTTTTATGAAGAAATATTTGTTCATTTTGGGGCACCTAATGGGATAGGAATAGATGGTGGGGCATAATTTAATCCTCACCTAATTCAAGAACTTACAAGAAAGTATAAAAGTCACTTTATTCATCTACAAGCTAGTAGACATATAAAAAGTACCAACAAAATCTTAGATTCCATTATCACAAGTACCATACAAATCTTCCATCACGATTAAGTTGATAAATTTATAGAAGATATTTAGGATTATAGAACCAGATGGAAGAAAACTAAAGGCTTCATTCCTTATGAAATTGTATCTGTGTTGACATTGCTATATACCGTCAACATATACCAGGTCTCCCCAATGTGAAGTCTCAATTAGACCACACACCATTTGGAGTAGGAGCCCCATCCAGAGTGTCGGCCCGACAACCATAACTTAAGGTTCACCTTGGTTTCAATGGATAACATAAGAAATTATAGACATAACCTTTTAAAAAGAAATTAATTTGACATTGTGAAACACCAATTGCAATGTGTAAAAGGAGGCCTTCATGAGAGGGGAGGCAAGGGTGATTCTATAGAAGGAAATTAATAGTACTAACCTAAGAGAGGAAAACGAGAGAAAGGATATATTCGTTATTTATCTAGTTGTTAGTATGAAAATTATTTGAAAGGGTACCAAAAATACTTCACTTAAGTCACTGGTGACAAGTGAGAGTAACAATAAAATATGGGTGTTTACGCTTCAAATTTTCAATGACAAAGTAGGAAAACCCTGCAGCAAAAAGATAATGTGCAATCCCAAAACATATAACAACGAAAAATGAAAGTGAAATAACCCAATGGAGGACTTCAAATGAATAATAATTTTATTAAAACACCTAGTGAGGAATATTTACAAAATGGGTTTGTATACCCCCCTAGAGGGGTGGGTCCTTTTGATGTCCTTGTGCTTCAAATATTTGTTTCTCTCTCAATATGCAGAAAACCCAAAATCAAGATGGAACTGAAGTGGGAGATAAAATGTTATGAGATGATAATCCTGACGATTATAATGATAATGGTGAAGAATGAATGGAAAACCCCTCTATTTATAAAAAATTATTGAGCTAAATTAGGAATTATAAAATAATAAAATATTATTGACCAAATCAAAATCTAGCCATCAGGAATACTTTATTATATTTTTTGGAGAGGGAAAATATATTCAAAATGATAAAATATATTTATTTAGAAAGTGGTTGAAGTAATTAACAAATAAAAATTATTTATTAATCACTTTGTGAGAAATAAGAAAAGTGTGAATTTTGAAAAAATTATTAAAAAATGGTTTAACACTTATTCCAAAAATCAGAATAAGGAATAATAAATAAATAGTTATTTATTTAATTATTCCAAGTTGATTAAGTCAAAGGTGTTAAGAAATAATTTTTTCTAAAGAATATTAAATAAATAATGATTTATTTAATTATTCTTATGGTATTTTTGAATTTGAATTAGATATAATTTAATAAAAGTGGTTTACTAAATATTTCCTATGGTGAAAGTGAATTTATCATGGTAAAATTGATCCTACATGGTGTATTTCGATCTACATAGTATGAAGTGACTAAGTGATCATTTGTTGGGTGATAACATATTCCCCCCCAATGTAAGAGCGTCAAGAGCAAATCGTATGACCAAAACACATTGTAGGTTACACTTTCACGAGGCACCAAAGGGGAGTCAGAGAGAGAGAGAGAGAGAGAGAGAGAGAGAGAGAGAGAGAGATAGAGAGAGAGAGATGAAGCAATGCAAGGAAGGATAGGGGAATAGAGGAGGAGTGAACTATTAATCTGATATAATTCTCCTTTTATTTTGGATTACATGATCTCAAATGAGGCGGGGGAGGCTTAACCATACCCGTTGAGATAAATGGGTACAAAAAATAATGGTGTGCCCAACAATAACGTTGGTCTAAGAAAAAAATTACATGATAAACGATACATTATATACCAACATCAATGGGCTATAAAGTGATACAATCATACAATCAGTACCATATACATAATGTTTCTGTAAAACAAAGGTCGAGATTGAAAACAATAACATCTATTGATATGAGTACATGACACGTAATTCCTCTTAAGTTTACATGGTGAGGGGATATCACAACAAAATAATCCCTATTGAATAGGAAAGGGCCATGAAGACCTGAATGGATCATATTAATGAGAAATGTGTGTTGTCGGTAGTGTAAGCGGCGGGAACTGAGCCAGTCAAATCTGTGGAACTAAATTTGAGGTCGGATCATGTGAGGGGCTACCTGAAGGGCCACCCCTTCATGATTTGTGAAAAATCTCACACACACCTGAGAAATTTTGGTACAATTTGCTGGATCATTATACCGTCAAGTGTACTATTCTCAATCATGCGATAATGAGTTGGAGTCCATCACGCAAGAAACGACCAATTCAAAAGGAAATGATGATTCCTTTCACTTGAGATGATACACTGAACAATGAGGAAGATTGGAATTAAGGTAAACCACTCTCCTAGAATAAATGTGCTAAATTCAACATAAGAGGGCCTGCTAGAGTTGAGGCAATGAGGATTCCTCAATAAATACACGAGGATTATAGTAATGTGACTAATAAACTGATTCCAGGGATAATGATAGAAGGAGACAAAATGAGAGGTCAATTGACAAATTCCCATTAGAGAATTTTCGAGGTCTAAAATGGGCCTCCTAAGAAAACTGTACAACCAAAATAAAATTTTTAAGAACCAATGGGATTCAAGATGACGATGTCAACTATGGGGGGTGATTCACTATTTTTGTGGTAAAAAATTAAAAAAATTAAAAATAATAAAATAATAAAATAACTTTTTCACCTTGTATTTTCAACTTATCTTCCTAATGTTTTACTCAAATTTTGAGCAGAAGTAATCATTGGATTAAAAAAAAAATTCCTCATCCGTGTACCCATGTTGCATACTTTCGATGGACCCAGCTACACCAGAAATGACAAATACATGAAAAAAAGTGATTGCAATCACTTTTTTCATGTATTTATCATTTTTTGTGTAGAAGGCTGCATAAAAAATATGAAACATTGGTAGTACTTGGACGAAGAATCAAATTTCATGTCCAGTGAGTGTTCCCTCTTGAAATTTGAGTAAACCCATAGGTTGATAAGTTATAAATATGAGTTGAAAAAGTAGTTTTTTTTTCCCTCTTTAATTTGATAATGTAATGTAATACTATTTTATTATTTCCACTATTATTTTATAATTTCCTCATGAGGCCCATTTTATACCTCAAAATTTCCATAATTCTTGTCAAAGCATGATATGCATGGTTGATCTGGCAGCGACTAACTCGATTCCAGAGGGGATGGTCAATTACTCAAACGGAGGCTTTCCAAAGACAAAGTAGTATATTTGGAGCCAAAATATGATAAAAACGGGATGAATGTGATGCAAATATGGATGATACATTGTAACAGGAACCAATGGTACTCTGAACAGATGTCATGGATGCAAGGATGACTCGTGACAAAAATTGACACATGAGTTAACAAGTGAAAAGTTAAAGTGGTACTAGAGTACAGGTAGCTCATATGAAGAAATTTGATTTTAATAGGTGGCAAAGTGACACATCTTGAAGAAAATGGCTTCTTGGTGAATTTTCAAATTTCCAAAAACTAAGAGAGACACATTCTATATCCCGATGGGAGATTTCCAATGATGCTAAAGGTTCATCAAACCAAGCTATGGTTTTTTGATAATGGTCAAGGTAAAAACTATGGTTTTCCTAAAAAGGGCTTCTTTCCCCCAAATCCAATTAATTTTCATAATCAGTTGTTGGAGAATTTGGAGAGGATGAGGAGGCCCTAAATCTTGGTGAGATCATAACAGATAAATTGATCGATGAATTTGAAATCTAAAATTTAACGTAGATGACCTTATTTGTCTAAAAATGGCCTTAATGCTTCTTGGAAGGATGGTTCCTGATGAAGAATTAAAGGAATAACAGATAAGTGGAAAAAACCAGTAGAGGAGTTCTAGAATCATCCCCACCCACCAAGTCAAACATCAGGATCAGGTGGTAATTGTGGTATCACATAGAGTAGAATATTTGAAGATATGGTATCAATAATCTACAATATGTGATGTGTATATGGATTGCTAGAGAGACTGGTAGGACAAAATATCAAAGGAATGAAAGGATAATTGACCATACCTAGATCGTTTGGGTCTAGGCCGAGACTAATATTTATTTAGTGAGGTGGTGGTCAGAGGTGCCATCATGCCCCCAAGCTTGAGATATTTCCCCCTAGCATATAATGATGGAGAGGAATTATCAGGTATGAAAAGGTAGGAATGATACCTCTAACTAAATGAATTTGTGGAGCATCATTATGTTCCAAGTGCTCAAAAAGGTATTTGAGCATTAGGCTTGACTGGCACGAGATCCTCTAAAGGATGATGAGTAGATGTAGGGGCATATATGCCCCCTAGTTTTTTATGTATGGTTATATCATATTATGGACATGCCAGATGTATTTAGAATAAGGGACTCTAAGAAAATTTTGATGATGTGGTTCACCATTTTTTGCTTATGGTTGTCTTCCTATGGGAAGAATTTATGATGGGTGTAGTATGAGAAAGGAAATGGTGGACTACGAATATCACTTGGAACTACATATATGAATCAAATGGACTGAATTTCTAGGTTTGCATATATGGTGTTAGTATACCTAAGAGTGGCTTCGGATATAATGAATTGATGCTCACCTAGACGACATGGTCATTGACCAACAATAATTTCTAAGGGACTAGGTTGTTGATGTAAGATGGAGGAATGATTCATTGGATCATCCCTAGGATGATATGGAGTGATAAGGTACTTTAGAGGTTCTTGAATGCGGGGAAGAATGATAGGACTAGAATCGACACTACCAAATGCACTAGGAGGGTTGGGGAGAAATGCTTCTCCTATACTCTCAAAAGTGGATGCCCCCTTACCCAAACATTGGGTGTCAATGTAATTGCCACAAGGTGGATATGGATTGAATTCATGGGTTGGATGTAAGTGGGGATGGAACTAATAATCATCATGGGAGACATGGTTCACATGAATATCATCATAATGGTTCTGCAAGTGACTAGTAGATGTGGAATCTACCAATGTTGAAACTGAAGTGTCTTCCAAATTAGGCTCGAAAGAAGAATAATAGGAGACTCCTAAAGAGTTTTATATATAGAGCTCATGAATGATGATATGTAGAGAATATGTTCTGAACTATCTGTCATCTCGACATCAGGAGGAGGGATCATGATGGTGGGTTGAGATACCTCCTGTCTCGGGGATGCATTGGGGCCAAGAACCATAGGTGGAGCAAAGGTGGAAGCACTACAAGCTAAATCTAACTCATAAAGAACTTGAAGTGTATCATGAAAATCTTATAGACAGGGACAGTGATGGGAGTAATTCCCATAGTTATCACATGGTGCACAAGGGTGATTCATGTGAAAGGTTTTGTTCTTCTTGGTTGACTTGAGTAAGGTAACATAGACCTCAGAAATGTTAGATTCGGGAAAGGTATCAAAGAACACATTCTTAATATGAGGGAGATCAAGACAATTATTGGTGGCATTCCCAACAACATCACACAAAGCACATGGGAGAGAAGGATTTGGATTTTTATGACAAGTGTGAGTTTCTTGGGGTTCCTTGTCTTTAGTTCCATTTTTCTCGTCTTTTCTTCCCTCACCAGATGCTTTCAGAATAGGAATGATTTCCTGTTGAGATTTATTTGGAACTAAAGCAAAGGAAGGGGTGGTTACAATGGGTTTAACTAAATACAAAGTTTTATAAGGTTAGAGTTGGTCAAGAGGAGTGTTTACGGGATGATCACTGTAGTGTTTTCGGGAGGATCAATGTACCAAACTAGGATCCCCAATGTGTGGTTGGGACGACTCAATGTAGCCATTACATGGGTAGAAAATATTCCTAGTGGCAGGAACAAGAAAGGTATATGACCAGAAGGGTAATGACCTACAGGAATTTCTCTGGGATGGGAGAGACCTGGGGGAATAGTTCTAGGTAGAAAAGGACTGGCAGATATACCAGCAGGAGTAAATTTGCCTAGAGGAATTTTACCTAAAGATGAGTTGAGTCTTGAGAAGGAGGTTGTCGAGGAGCTGGCTACTGAGAAGGCATACTAAACTTCATTTTTGCATCCCATGACACTTAAAGAATGCAAACATTAGAATATCTAGGCTCAAAAGGAGTAGGTGGTGGGCCATAATAAGCCCCAAGCAACGTGGAATATTTATAGACTCCAGGAGAAACATCAGTAAAGGAATAGATAGTATTATTTCCAGTCATTGATGAGATAGTGGTCTAAGGAGAGGCTTGAGACTTAGGGTCAAGATTTCAGAGAAATGTACCAAAAATAATTCACTTAAGTCTCTAGTGACAAGTGACCCTAACAATAAAATATGGTTTTTTAAACTTCATATCTGCAATGACAAAGTAAGAAACCCCGACAACAAAAATATCATGTGCAATCCCAAAAAATATAACAACCAAGAATGAAATTGAAATAACCCAATGGAGGACTTCAAATGAATAATAAATTTATTAAAACACCCATTGAGGAAACTTTACAACTTATGTATGTAGATCCCCCTTCGTGGGATGGGTCCTTTTGATTTCCTTGTGGTTCAATAATCTATTTCTCTCTCTCAATATGGAGAAAACCCAAAATCAAGATGGAACTCAGGTGAGAGCTCAAATGTTATGAGATGATAATGGTGATAATGATAATGATCATGGTGAAGAATGAATGGAAAAACCCTCTATTTATAACAAAGTATTGAGCTAAATTAGGAATTTGAAAATAATAAAATATTATTGACCAAATTAAAATCTAGTCACTGGGAATACTTTATTATACTTTTTGGAGAGGGAAAATATATTCAAAATGGTCAAATATAGTTATTTAAAAGTGGTTGAAGTAATTAACAAATAAAAAATATTTATTAATCACTTTGTGAGAATTAAGAGAAGTGTGAATTTGAAATAATTATTAAATAATGGTTTAACAATTATTCCAAAAAAAAATAAGGAATAATAAATAAACACTTATTTATTTAATTAATCCAAGGTGATTAAGTCAAAGGTGTTAAGAAAGTATTATCAAATATTTTTTTAATATCTATTTCTAAATAATATTAAATAAATAATGATTTACTTCATTATTATTATGAGGTTTTTGAATTATAATCAGAAATAATTTAATAAAAGTGGTTTACTAAATTGTTTCCTATGGTGAACGTGAATTTACCATAGTAAAATTGATCCTGCATGGTGTATTCCAATCTACCTAGTATGAAATGGTTAGGTGATCATTTTTTCAGTGATAACACTAGCGAAGTAGTTCACGTAGAAACAACGATCATTAAAGACAATGCAACACACCTTCAACAAAATACGCACAAAGTCCAATGAAGTAGTTCAATTTATTTAGTACATATGAGAATAACATATATCGCAAAAATCCAAATAATAATATTACAATATTAACGATACATGCATGAAAATGTGCTGGCTCAATGAGCTTCAATTATTAGGTGAAAGATCCAAGTACATAGCTACAATGGTGAGCCACTAGCTCCAGTACTAGGACATTAAGTCACTTCTTGCTTCTCCAAAGTATAGTTTTCTCTTCTATGCCAAATTAGAGAAGCCAATACTAGCTATCCAAATCCTAAGCCTCTAAAAGCCATTTTCTTGAGGTATGAGGTTTCTTTTATAACAAAGGGAATGGCCTTTCATATCCCCTATGACTCTTGAGCTACCCTCATGACTCTTTGACTCCCAAATGACCTTTGAAAATTTATAAGACTCTTTTTTCCACATGTAACTTTACATATTCTACATATGAATATTGTGATTCCACATATGCCTCTTGTGATTCCACATGTAGGAAGACACATTGACACGTATGACATTGTGGTGACATCTTTACATGCCGTGACTTGGCATTGATGACATGGATGCTCACGATGATGTGGAAATTCTAGGTTCATCTTATTGTTTCTTTTTCTTTGATTTATTCATGATATATCTGATCAATACTTCATCTTCACCCTCCAAAGTGTCATGGATCAGCACCAGGACCTTTTGAGTCATCATGAAATTTCTGCATTCCGTCATGATCTAGCATCTCTCCATCTATTCATGATGGCTCTTCTTTGTGCTTTTTTTTTAAAAGAGCTTCTTTGTTTCTTCTCCTTCAAATATTCCTTAAGAAATATAACATAGTGCCATGTTGAGATGGTACACTTTCCCATGAAGATAACTTATGACAAGGAAAAATCAATCTTGAAATCATCTATTTTATTTACACCTTGCTCATGGAAGAATTTGTTTGTGATAGGTCTATGAAAGGACTGATAATTAAGGGCTTGATGAGGATGGTGAAATTTGGCTCCAGAGTGGTTGAGGAGAGAATCACTTCTCACTGAAACTATGCCATGCACTATGGGCAGGAGTTCTTGAAGATCTAGGGTAGTGGGAAAGTACAAGAATCAATGTGATGATCTTGTTGACTAAAAATATGCCATGTTCTAGGCTCAAGGGAGTAGGATACCATGAGAGAACACATGATATTCACTACGAGGAAGCATCAATGTGCTCTAGGACTGTACCATGCACTGACAAAGCAAGGAAGAACAAGTCTTGGGTGCACTGCACATTTGCAAGAGACAAGGAAGCATGCATTTTCACTTGAAAATGCATTGTGAGCTGGGAACGAGAGCCAGGGCCACAAGGAGGGCATGGGGTGAAGAAAAAATGCACAAGGGAAGGAATGTTACCCAGTGAGATTGATAAGTGTGCTCAACTGGGAGCCAGAGAGAATGCCAGTGCAGTTTGATTCCATAGTGGTTTTCTATAAGCGAATATTATGCACTTCACTGAGGTAGGCAACATAAGTAAGGTAAGTCAATTTTCCTAAGATATTCCCAATGCACTGTGAGATAGAGGAGACATTTTATGATGCATTTTCTCTTGCATAGGGCCTCTATAAATTCTCCATGCACTATACAAGGTAGGATTTCTCAAAACTTAGTGCAGTGAGTCAATACAAGAAAGAAGTGTTAGGTGACTATTATTTGAAAGTTATGAATGTGCTGCCATAAGAGATGACCTTAAGAAAGACTCAAAGCACAAGTATAGGAGGAAGATATCTAAACAATGAAGCTCATGAATAGGAAATTCTCATCACATGGTGAAGGATTGAAGCTTTCATAACTTGCGCTAGGTAGGAGAACCAAGAAGAGCTCCAAAATGGCTATTAGTGGGAGCACTAGAGTAAGAGAGGGAAATGCATCCAAACAAGACTCAATCATGGATCACACACATGAAGGCCTTTGATACAAGCTAAGAAAATGCACAATACTCATGAACAAAAATCACACCATAAAAATTATAAAAAAGTGACACTTATTACTAAGTGCCATGCACTATACAAGGTAGGATTGCTCAAAACATAGTGAAGTGAGTTGGTACAAGCAAGAAGGGTTAGGTGACTATGTTTTGAAAGTTATAAATGTGCAGCCATAAGAGACGACCTTAAGAAAGACTCAGTGCACGATTCTAGGAGGAAGAGATCCAATCAATGAAGCTCATGAATAGGAAATGCTCATCACCTAGTGAAGGATTTAAGCTTTCATAATTTGAATTGTGCAGGAGGACCAATAAGAGCTCCAAATTGGCTAAGTGTGGGACCAATGGAGTAAGAGAGGCAAATGCATCCAATGAAACTCAAACATGGATCACACACATGAAGGACATTGATACAATCAAAGAAAATTCATAAGACTCACGAACAACAATCAGACCTTGAAATGACAACAAAGTGACACTTATTTCTAAGTGTGACAGTTAAAACACCACATTACAATACTTAAGGTACAAGTTGTGACAAAAGTGCCAACTATAACCAGAAAGTGTGCTAAGATACAGGAGTGTATCTATAACATATTTTAATTATATATAGGAGAAAATAATGTAGAAAGAGCACTAGGAATGCCTCTAGTGATGTGAAAATGTGCGACACATACGAGAGTGAAAACAACTAAGACCGACACCTGCGACAGTAAGAAAAATTTTAAATGACACTTGAAAATGCTAAAGAAACTAAAAGAGACACATGTAAACGTGAATATGACATTAAAATGCCACGTTTTAAAGTAAAAGAAATAAAATTTATAGTCGTGAACATGAAAGCGACACTTGTGAAAGCGAAGTTGTGCAAAATTGATAGTTGGGAAAACTCACCGAAATAGAAGCACAATCGCAACCAGGGTAAGGGAGACTATAAAAGAAAAGTATGCACTAATTATTGATATAGGTTGAACATTGTGTGTAAATTGTATTAATTCATAGTTTTATGCTTATTCAAGCTTGCATAAAGGAAATGTGCTTATTAATTCATCAAGGGCTGAACATGTGTGAGCAAGTGACTTTGACAATTAGAATCTGAGAAGAAGAATTAAACACTTAGAAAATAAAAAATTGACAATGAAGTTTCCATAGAACAACAGATTGTAATATCCTAAGTAGCCTCCAAAATTCAAGTGTAAGAAAAATTTTGGAGGTTGTTGATCGCAGCGTCAACACTTGGTGACAGACTAGTAGAACTCTAGCTTCTCTATTTAGGTCTTATCTTTAAGTGTGGCTCTCAGTCTTACAGGAAGTGTTGATCTTCCATGTATATTTCCTCATATTTTTCACTTATCCTGGTTAAATATACAGTCTCTTATTTTCCTTTATTATCTTCAAACACATTTAAAATACTAGTCACAACCCAACTATTTCGATAGGGGAAAAAGATAGTAATTATATTGAGATTTTGATAATTTCAGTTAAGCACATTCTCTAGTGTTGTTCCGCTTCTAGAAATCCTATTCAGTACCTCGAAGGAGTCACCTCAAGGAATCACAAGCATCACTTCGATGCCATCAAGTCTATTCAGTACCCCAACAAAGTTTCTTGCTTCACCCTTATGCGCAATAAATCTTTCTCTTCTTCACCATTTTATTTAATTTATTAAATATATGCCTGAAGCATGTATTGAGCATGTGTAACATGGGTGGAAGATGGATCCTAAGTTATTTAATTTGTGAAAGAGGTTGTTCCTTACTTAAGGGATTTGAAAGATAACTAAAGTTAATATTCTTTTTTAAGTTCTTCTCCTTTCCCTTTTCTACTCAGTTGAGTCGACAGGGTGAAACACCATTTAATACAAGGTTGAGTGGGGAATAAACATCCTAATAAAGATACGGGCTTCATAGTTCAACCAAAATATTTTCGTGTGGAACAAATCATTTTTTTTTCATACATCTTCATATTTAAATATATATAACCAAGACAAAGAAGAGGATGACATATTATCCAAGCATTGTTTGTCATCACAGTTCCCTTTTCATTTTTTTAAAAATTGTCTTTTGAGCCAAAAAAAATAATCTTTCATGCAATGTCTTATTAAACACGCATAAAAGAAAAGATATGAAAAAACAAGAAAAAGATAACAAAGGACAAAGCAAAAGTAAAAATAAAATGTAAATAAACGTGCATAATAGAAAATAAGAAAACAAAACAAATGTAAAAGGCTATATGGAGAGTGAGTGCAAAGAAAACTAGCATGCAACTAGACCTACTCCTAACCTAATTATCTTGAGGTTCAGGGCTAAGTGTAATGAAGTTTCTAGTGTAACCACCGTAGTTTCTCTAGTCCTACAAACACAAATATGTGAGTGATTAAAACTGATAAAAAATCATGTACAAAATAAAATATAAGAACTTGAAAAGCTTGCACAAAATATAGGTATTTTATATATGTAGAGAGATGTTCCATAACAACTAACCTTAACCAACCTACCCCTTACCTTTTTTATTAGATCCATAATCAAACAAATCTCCTAATATTCTCATGAATGCATGTTCATTTTTGTTGTCTTTCTTAGATAACATCAAGAAATATCAAAACTTTCTTCTAAAACATTGGATTGCTACGTAATATGCTTACAGGAAATCATAGATTGGATCATAAAATTCAAAATCATCCTCTTGAAACCCCTAAAATCCTTGAAAAGATGAATTTTCAATTAAAGGCATGGAATCAGGATGAGAATATTGTGAGGGAAAATAAATTTGATCATATTTAAAAGGCTTGTCAAGATAGTTAGGACTTGACATAACCACCAGTGAAGGTTGAAGTGCCTCAACTACTTGAGAATTTTTCAAATTGTGATATGATAAACCATAAATATCAATGGATGTGAAACAAATCTCATCCAATATACTCACGGGAGAATAATTAGATGAATGATAGTTACTAGAACCATCATTATGATCATATGGACCAATTAAGGCATAATATTCTTGGTTAGTAGAAACCAAAGATAGATCAATTTGAAAAATTATGCACATGCTTTGAAAAATATAATCACATTCCTCATGTGTTAAATGTGACTAACCATTTCCTTGTAACTGGTTGCAAAATTAATTAACGCCATAATCATTGAAAGAATTGAAAATGAATGCTAGTATGGAAAACACATGAAACCATTCAAGATACAATGGGTAAGAATGTATATAAAATAGAGGAATTTGACTCACCGGATAATTCAATAATTCACTAACACTCAAGAGAGTATCTGATTCCATGAAGAAAATTATTAGTATTATAACATTCGTAAGAAAAACTAGCAGTTCATTATTTTTAATAAAGTTTGACACGTATGAATCCTTTGGCCAATTATAATCTTTGAAATCATAAATTTCACAAATTTGTACATCCATGAAAGGTATATGCTCCAAACCCATGTTTGATATGATAGATTTGCATGGAGATAAAAAAAACTAAAATAGAATCCTCAATCTCATCGTAAAACAAACATTTAAAGGTAAAAGAGCTATATCCAAAATGCTAAATATCTTTCAAGAAATAGTTTGCATCTAGTGAAACCATGCAAAGAAAATAATCTCTCTGTAAAATTCAGATTTTTCTTAGTTCGGGGACCTTACTAGGGTCACAGTAACATGACATAACCATCAACACAAGTTGAAGTGTCTCAGCTTCCTGGAAAATCCCAGAACTTTCAAGGATTGTAGAATTGCAATTTGAATATTGAATTAGATCATGCATGGTGTCTGGAGAACTACTACCAGTAATTCCTACAACGTCAATACTATCTGGATGGCATCCATATACATAATTTATTTTATCATACCATCCATCTCCAACGAAAAAATTACTCATGTGAAAATATTCTTCTAATTAAACATATAAGGATAGATAGACTGGAAAAATCTCATGAGTAACCTAAACAAAAGAATTTTCTTCATGCAATACTGGAAATGATAAGGGATGGAATGGGTACTTTATGAGTTTTTTGTTTTCATTTTCATCATGGATAAACTTGCTACCTTGTGTCAATTAAAAATAAAACTCATTAGATGATGAACTTGAAGAGCGTGGATTATCATTGTCACAAGTTAATGCATTACAAATTATAGAGCACAGGGGATGGTGAGTTGAAGAGGAATTTTCTATAAGAATATCTTATTTGACTTAAATGAGTTCTAGATATAAATGTTTAAAATTAAAATCTTCTTTAGAAACCAAAATATCAGTAGGCACACTTGGGAATTCATAACCATATACATCAGTGGAGTCATCATTATCAGAATGATGGTTTCCCAATAGTTCAAATAGATTAGGAAAATTGACTTATTTTGACTAATACTCAAAATTAGTAGGTTCTAAATCAGTGAAGAATGAAAGAGAATTATCATAACATAGAGGACATGGAAAAAGAGAAGAAATATTGAAATATTATTCACATTTCATCTATGAAATGAGACTACCTTGCTCCTGATCAATACTTGGATTTGGAAGAGACTGATCAAGAAGATCAATGGACAAGGGGTTATGAGAATGGGATAGTAGAGGAGGAAAAACATCCCTTGAAGAGGTCATGTGGCCAATTAAATAATATTCAATATTGAGGTTGTGAGTGTTAATACCATCTTGAAAATTCAATGTATGAGTCTTCACCCTAGGTTTTATGAACCATTACAAGATTTCCTCCATCAGATCTAGATGATGGAAAGTGGAGGAAGGTTGAATAGATGGATCAACAATTTGATTTTCATACTTCCCAACTTCAACATATTCACAAGGAGGCACCCAAACTGGTATTGAAAAAGGAGGAGGACAAGGAACAAAATGAATAGTAGTTTCCTCCTCTGGAATTAGAGGTGTCTCATGATTTTAAAATCTTGGAAAGTGATATGGTATGGGGGTTCAGATTCACATTTCTTCAAAGAGATATGAACAAAAGTCTCAAAATTTTGTTTAAATAAATAAAAATTTGTACCTTCTTCAGGAAACTCATAACATAGGTGAAGTAATCTATTATAAATATCCAAAATTGATTCATTAAGGTGCATTCTTAGTTTACTGATCCTCTTAAAAACATCTAAGTAATCATACCTATCAAAGGCTTGATGAATCCCCTTGAGTAATTGATAAAATGAATGGATAGAAGTAGATGGTAGGCTATGACACCATTGGTTAACTCGACCTTCAAGGGTGATGAAGAAAAGCATAAGAGAAACGTATTCACAATATATCTCATAAAACTCACAAAAATATATAAAATTAGATATATGCTCGGCTATGGATATTTCACCCTCAAACTTTAATGAAGAAAAGTTATAAATGGGTTCATCGGGGATTAAAATTTTACCATTGGAACTATTGGAAAAACACCCTAGGAGTTTTATTTGGGAATGTGCCATTTAATATAAGAGGTTCAAAACGGACTCAATAGGCACAACTTGTCATCTTACCCTCCTTCTAGCGCTATAATTTTGGCAGTGTTGGATACTGCCAACATATAGGGGGTCTCCCCGATGTCAAGTCCTAATTAGACCTCACACTATTTTTAGGAGCCCCATCCAGAGTATTATCCTGACCACCATAACTTAAGGTTCACCTTGATTTCAATGGATAACATAAGATATTATAGACATAACCTTTGAACAAACAAGTAATTTGACATTGTGAAACACTAATTGCAATGTGTAAAAGGAGGCCTTCATGAGATGGGAGACAAGACTGAGTCTCTAGAAGTAAAATAATGGTACTAACCTAAGAGAGTCACACGAGAGCAAGGAAATATTCATTAGTTATATATCGAAGAAGTTCACATAGACACAAGAATAATTAAAGAAAATACAACTCACATTCAACAAGATAAGCATCCAATATAATGAATTAGTTCAATTTATTTAGTACATATGAAAATAACATATATTGCAAACATACAAAGAATACTCTTACAAAATTCACAATGCATACATTAAAATGTCTCGACTCAATGATATTCAATTATTATGTGAAATATCCTTATAAACATTTACAATTGTGAGCCACTAGCTCTAGTAGTGGAAATTAAGTCACTTCTTTCTTATCCAAAGAATAGTTTTCTCTCCTAATCCAAGACTATCTCTCCAAAGCCTAAGCATACAAAATCCCTTTGTTTTAGTTATGACGTTTCTTTTATAAAAAAGGGAACAACCTTTCATATCCCCTATGACTCTTGAGCTACCTTCATGACTCTTGGACTACTAAATGACCTTTGAACTTATATAAGACTCTTTTTTCCACATGTAAATTTACATATTCCACATATGACTCTTGGTATTCCACATATTTACATTTTTCCATTTTTTTTAGAATATAATAATTACATTCCACTTCATGTGGCAAGACACATTAACACATATGACATTGTCATGACAATTGTACAGGCCATGACTTGGAATTGATGACATGGAGGCTCATGATGATGTGGTAATGCCAAGATTCTATCCTTGTTGCATTTTCTTTGAATTATTCATGATATATATTATCAATACTTTATCTTCACCCTCCAAAGGGTAATTGATCATCATCGAGACCTTTTTAGTCATCATGAAATGTATTCATTATGTCATGGTCTTGGATGTCTTCATGATGGTTCTTATTTGTGATTATTTTCTAAAATTTCTTCTTTGTTTCTTCCCCTTGACATCTTCCTTTAGCATACCATCTTTCCATGGTGAGGTGGTACACCTGCCCATGAATATCACTCATGAAAAGGAAAAATCAATCTTGAAATCATCTATTCTATTTCTATCTTACTCATGGAAGAAGTTGCTTATGATAGGCATGTGAAAGGAATGAGAAGAAAGGTTTTGATGAGGATGGTGAAATTGGGCTCATCAATGAATGAGGAGGGCATCACTACTCACTAAAATTGTTCCACGTTACATGAGGAGGATTTCTTCAAGATCCAGTGTAGTGGGAAAGTACAAGGATTAATTTGATGAGCTTGTTGACTAAAACTGCTCCATGTTATAGGCTCAAGGGAGTAGGAGATAGTGAGAGTGAATTTTGACTTGAGAGTGACTAATAAGAGACCTCATTATGATCTAGGACTATTCCATTCATTTGTTAAGCAAGGAAGAATAAGTCTTGGCCACAGTGTGCACTTGCAAGAGAGAAGGCAGCTTGAATATTCACTTGAGAATCTGTTGTGTGTTGGGAAGGAGTGTTAGTGCCACAAGGATGGAACAGGGCATAGAAAAAAGGCACAAGGGAATGCATTACTTCCCACTGAGAGTGAAAAATGTGCTAAAATGGGAGATAGAGGTAAGGTTTTACGCAATTTTCTTCCACAATGGTTGTATATAAGAGGAGATTTTGCAGTTCATTGAGGTAGGAAGAAAAAGGTAAGTCACCTTGCCTAGGATATTTTTAATGCATTGTGAGAGGGAGGAGACCTTTTATGGTGCAGTTGGCCTCTATAAATTATCCACTTACTATATAAGAAATTATTTCTCAAATCTTAGTGCAGTGAGTTAGTACAAGAAAGAAGGGTTAGGCGACTATTCTTTAATAGTTCTAAATGTGTATCCATAAGAGATGAACTTAAGAAATACTCGTTGCACAAGTCTACGAGGAAGATATCTAATCAATGAATCCCATGAAGAGGTATGTCTCATCACTGTTGGAATTATGGTACATGTGTTGTCATTGATGGAAACCCACTGGTAACAAAACAATTAAATGGTAACCAAATGTGTTCATAGATCAGTCCAAAGGAGACATAATGATGGGATAGAATTTTGCAGATCAGAAACAAAAGTTTGATGAAGGTGAATATTTGAAGATATATACACGGGTTAGTCAAGGCCAAGTCGTGTACACATGCAGGTATGAATAATCCAATTCACGTACACGCTGGTGCACTAATTTATTAATACCAAGGGTCTTTACCATGGTATTAGCCCACAATATTGAGCACAATAATGGTTATTTGATCTTGTCCAAGATTAGC
Source organism: Pinus albicaulis (assembly GCA_034641835.2). Taxonomy (NCBI): domain Eukaryota; kingdom Viridiplantae; phylum Streptophyta; class Pinopsida; order Pinales; family Pinaceae; genus Pinus; species Pinus albicaulis. The sequence continues at coordinate 644,186,139 of CM076584.1, read as the reverse complement.
ACCGGAATTAGTGTGGTTTTGTCTCATGGTATTCACTAAGGCTCTAACTATATAAGGAGGTGAATATCAAAGTGGTAAGTGTGCATGTGTAATGGTTTTTGATGAATGCTTCAATTTGATGTATATTTGGATTGTAAGGGATATAGTTGATAATTTTATCTGAAATAATAATCCACTGATGAATACAATGATGGATCAGGATCATGAGATGTAAAATGACTTTCCATTGTATGATTTTCTCATAGATTGACTTGATCTAAGTATTGACGCATGATTTTATCTCTGAATGTTATGATCTGGGACTTTCTGAAGTTCTGAAGAGATGCACAATTTTAGGTCAAAATTTGCAAATCTATACGTAGGTTGGTCTTGGTGAAGTCATGTATACACGTGGGTTCATTTCATCAAAGTCATATACATAAAAGAAGGAAGGGTTTCTGCTTATAAATTACTGATCAATCATATCAGTGTTGTTGTATCTCTGTTGTCTGTGAATAATGTCTTCATGTTGATCTAGGTTGAGTGATAATGTCTAAAGTATAACTAATTCAATGATGAATTTGAAACTGTTTTCATGTTGATTGGTTGAAAATATTCTTTATGTTGCTAATTGTATGAGGGTTCAGAGATATGTAAGCTAAATTAATATGTTCAATTATGTGACTGATTCAGAGTAACTGTTTTAGAACTTATTATATTGAGATTTGTATGCAGTTTTCTCTATAGAAAAGCATGTATACACACGGGTTTCCTTAAGTGAAGTAGCATATACCTTTTGGTTTATGAATGATCAGGGTTGTAGTTGATTTAGTGTGTTGATGTAGAATTCTGATTTCATTTCTATGTTCTGGTTATAGTGATCTCACTATTCTATTTGAATTAATTTGGTGATTAGTCAAGTGATTGTTTGCTTCAGTGGTTGGTTCAGTATTTGAGTGATTGGTGACTATTTGGTTCAGTGGTTATTTTCAGGAATTGGATGAATTTTTCGAGGACAGTAATCAATTTAAGTTTAGATATTTAGCTTGTATGATGTTAAATGGTTCAACATGGATTATGTGATGAAAATTGGTCTACAATTTGTTATGTATTAAAGCAAGTGGATCCAATGTGAAAATTATTAAACGTGGTCAATGAATGGTGCTAATGGTTGGAGCCTTTAGTGAGGAAGTCAAATATTCCTTGTAGTAGTAGTTGGTAATTAGATCAGGGGGTTGAAGCTCCCTTCCAGTGGGTGTTGCTAAACAATATCAGGGGGTTGAGGCTCCCTTCCAGTAGGAGCTAGAGAACGAGTGAAGATTGTAGCCTTTAGCAGGTGGGTTCCTGCATACTGGCATGAGTCTGCACTAGTACAAGAATGTAAGAAGTTTTTGATAATAATAATATTGAAGGCCGAGATGATAGCAGCGGTGGTTTTCTCCCACATTGGGTATCCACCTTAAATCCTGGTGTTCATGTGTGATTATTTATTCCGTTCTTACTTCACATGCTTACTACTTATCAAATTTCTGATGAATCTATTACATTTTGGTTTACGTTAAACAGATAAAGAATTATCTAACTTATAAGTTCACTGATAATTATGGGGTACACTGATACGCCCCACAACTATCGTGTGTATTTTCTAGACAGTCACAAGATTGTTGTGCGACGGAATATCAAATTTCAGGAGGAGAAAGCCATGAAGTGTTCGCTTGAGAGGGAGCCACACTTGCATGCAGATGAGGAGCTATTAGTCCCTAAGGATGAGCCTCAGGATGTGGATCAGCCACAAGAGGAGGTTCATGGAGTGGAAGAGACCACTAATGCAGCGCCAACCATTAGAGGGCGGAAGCGCACTACAGAAGCTGAGCGACTGGCTCAAGATGCAGAGAAGGTTGTAGGAGCACCTACAGCACAGCGCAGACAGAGACAGTCACCTGATCGGTACACTGGATACATGGCTCTTGTGAGTAAGTGTATCGTGACAGAGCCATCCTCTTTCGAGGAAGCTGTGGAGGATCCCGCATGGGTAGATACCATGGTGGAAGAGTATGATTCGATTGTCAGAAACAGTGCATGGGAGATTGTCCCGAGGCCGGAGGGGAACGGTGGTGGGTTCGAGATGGATCTACAAAGTGAAGCGAGGGCGGTGATGGGAGTGTGGAGAAGTACAAGGCAAGATTTGTTGCCGAGGCTTTTCATACTAGGGTTCACCTTAGAGGGGATCGATTGAGGAGACCTTTGCACCTGTCGCAAGGTATTCTTCCATACGGACGATTCTTGCTCTCTCAGCGCAGATGGGGTGGCACATTCATCAGATGGATGTGAAGACTGCGTTCCTCAACGGATTCATTGAGGAGGAGGTGTACATAGAGTAGCCCGAAGGTTTTGAGATCTTCAGCAGCGAGTCGCATGTGTTTAGGCTCAAGAGAGCGTTGTATGGGTTGAAACAAGCACATCGTGCTTGGTACACTCGAATCGACAGCTATTTCACTGGACTTAGCGTCACCAAGAGTGAGGCAGATGCAAACTTGTACCAAATTGTGGTGGAGGGTAAGCTTTTAATCATTGTTCTTTATGTTGATGATTTAATACTAACGGGTGATGAGCAGTTGATACACTCATGCAAGGCAGATCTTGGAAAGGAGTTTGAGATGAAGGATTTGGGCCTCCTTCATTATTTCCTTGGATTGGAAATATGGCAGCGGGAAGGTGAACTGTTTGTGTCTCAAGGAAAGTATGCCCGGGAGATACTGGAGAAGTTCAACATGCATGGTTGCAAGCCTATCGACACTCCTCTTCCTAGTGGATGGAGGAAAGAGGATGCTACATCGGCAGAGGTAGTGGATGCCACTGTTTATCGACAGGTTGTGGGGTCGCTTATGTATCTGGTCAATACACGACCCAACATATGCTATGTTGTTAACCAGCTTTCACAAGCTATGGTTAAGCCTACCAAGCTCTACTAGAAGGCAGGCAAGCATGTATTGAGATATCTCATGGAAACTCACATCGGGATATGGATTGTGGTACAGACAGGAGGATGAGGTGAAGTTGTGTGGCTTCACAGATGCAGATTGGGCAGGGAGCCCAATGGACAGAAAGAGCACATATGGAGGGATTTTTAGTATCGGGTCGACAACATTTTTTTGGTACAGCAGGAAGCAGAGATCCGTGGCACTCAGTTTAGAAGAGGCTAAGTATATGGCAGCAATTTTGGCTACATGCGAGGCTATATGGATGAGGAAGATCTTGGTCGGGTTGTTCGGTTCATGATTAGAGCCTACTGTGATTTATTGTAATAATCAGAGTTGCATCAAACTCTCAGTTAATCCAGTATTTCATGATAGATCTAAACACATTGACATTCGGTATCATCATATCAGAGATTGTGTGCAGCGGAAGATCATGTTACTTTCTTACATTTCTACGGAGGATCAGGATGCTGATATCTTGACGAAGGCGCTCACCAGGAGCAAATTCGAATACCACGGCAGGATCGGGGTGGCAGATAATCCCTATCTTTTTGAGAGGGAGTGTTGAGATTGCAACAAGATGATGAGCTTAGTGAAAAGAGTCGCCTTCACTAAGTGGGCCCGCAGGCTATTTTTGGCGCAAGTCTATTTTTAGATATGTGGATCATGTTCTACGAGTTGCAGGATGCTATTTGTGGATGGTTGGTCAAGTCGAAAAAAATAGATGGACTTCTATTTTTAGACATACTGGGCGGAATCTATTTTTAGATTGCCAATCTAAAAATAGAAATGTCGAATATTATTATCTCTTAATAATATTTGGACTATAAACATTATCTTATCCTCTTGGAGCACTTCAGTTAAGTGCACAGATGTGGCACATGTAGATGACAGAAGGAATTATGCTATTCCTGAGGGTTTAGTGGTGATATTGCATGGAGACTTTAGTTAGAACTCAGGTGATAGAGTTTGGTGGAGTTGATTGAGGAAGTTAGTGGAGTTGTATTCAGTTTAACTCAGTTAAACATAGTTGAGCTAGTTGTATCTAGTCTAACTGATTGATACACTAGTGAGAGTGGTGTGAATTAATTATTAATTAATTCACTAATTATTAACTCATAAATCAACTAAAGAATACATCAGTTAACTTCAGTGCATGGACATTTTCAGTGGAGACCAGTGAAGAGGTAGGTGAAAGAGCAAGTGTGACTATCAATTCTGACTAACTAGTGCATGAGTTTGCACCACACATTGATGGAGATGCCAATGAGTATTGCGCAGTGCATACGAGAGGGATTGGAACTCATATTGGGCCATTATTCATCTCATATTGCACAGTAGAGGCAGGCTAACAGGTGGAGCAAATTGGAGCATGTGTTTTGCTAGATCTGAGCTTGTGTAGTGTGTAACGATTGGAGATTTTACTGAGAGCTTGTGAGGATTTTGTACAATGATTGTTACATGATCTCTATCATTATAATATATAGATAGTTGGGGGTTTTCGGCTGTATTTCCCATAAATATTGTGTTTATATGTGTGATTGTTTATGGTTTTGATGTGCGCATGTGATTGTTTATATTTCTGCAATTAATGATCAATAGTAGAAGAGGTTATGTATTATGCATGAAGCTCAAATAGTGTGTGATCGGGATAATCTCGGTGAATAATTTAACAGTTATTCAAAATTTCTACATGGTATCAGAGCAATATTGATCATTGGAGCAATTGCAAGACATTGAAGCGGTTGAGTTTTGTGCTAGTGGAATTCGAATTTGCCGCAGTGTTTTCTTGGTGTCGAAGTTGAGATGTCTTTCAACGGATTGTGATTGGAGTCTGCCCTTGAGGGCAGCTCGAATTATATTGCATGGAAGGACAGGATGGAGGCGGTGCTAGATGACAATGGGTTGAAGGAGTTCATAAATGCAGAAAGTCAAAAACCTACTTCTACTGATGTTGTCGTACTTGACGCATGGCAAAAGAAGACAGCAAAGTGTCGAAGGATTCTATTGGAGGGTGTGAAGGATCACATAGTGTCCAGCCTTCATGGTAAGGCTTCTCCATTCTTGATTTGGAAAGCCTTGACAAATTTATTCCAAAGCAAGAGCAACCAGAGGAAGTTGGCGCTCAAGGATAAACTCATAAACATAAAAATGGAGAAAGGCGACAGTATGCCCAAGTACCTCACGAAGTTCGTCCAATGCAGGGATGAGTTGGGAAGTGTGGGGGTGACTGTTGATGATGAGGACTTGGTGAGCTTGGCTCTCCTTGGGCTTCTGAAAAGTTGGCATTCCTATCAGGACTCTATCAATGGTCGGGAGAAATTGCTAGGATGGGAGCGACTTTGGTCGGATCTTGTGCAAGAGGAGATAAGGCGGAGTACCGGGGACGGATATTCATCAAAGAACTCTGATGAAGAGAATTGTGCTTTGGATGCCAAAGCAAAGAAGGGGAAGAGCAAGAAAGCTTCTCATTCCGGTGCGAAAGGCAAGAAGCAGGGCATGTCCAAGGTGAAGTGCTTTCACTGTCACCAACACGGACATTATGCCACAAATTGTCCGCAGAAGAAGAAAAATAAGTAGGTTGCTGGATCTGCAGCTAGAGAGGCCTTAGCCTCACAGTTTGAGCTGGATTTTTTGCTGATCGCATGCTTGGTCTCAAGTGTGATGGGTTCAGTGTGGTTTCTGGACAGTGGTGCATATTTTCACATGACAGGAGATCGAGATTTGTTTACTGATCTGGATGAGAAAGATCTTGGAGTGCACATCGAGATGGGCGATGATGGTAGGTACAGTGCGACCAGTATCGGTACCATTTCCTTTGAGAGGGAGTCTATTAAACCCTTTGTATTGAAGGAAGTGATGCATGTTCCAGGATTGAAGAAGAATCTTATCTCTGTGGCGATGTTAGAAGACAAGACATATGATGTTGTCTTTAGCAAGGGAAAGGCTTTCCTGCGCAGTAAGGCAACTGGTGAGACCCAGAGGATAGGGGTTCGAGTTAAGAACCTTTATCAATTGCAGGTAGATGGCTGTGTAAAAATGGCAGGCAATGCAGAAGGAGTGGTGAGCCGGGATGATGGCAAGTTGTGGCACCAGAGATTAGGCCACCTTCACCATGGAGCTTTGAAGATACTGCAGCAGATTTATACTGGGCTTCCTAATGGTACTCTTGCGCAGTCAGATCAGTGCAAGGGATGTGTTCAAGGCTCTGTAATCAACACATACTCTCCATTTCCCGTTTTTCTTAGGGACAATTACCAATGGGGAAACCTATTCACTGTCAGATATGGGGTATATAAATCCTGCATTAAGCAATTTCTGAAGTTCTTCTTTAACAATTTCCTGTAAATTAGGGTTCATTTGTCTTTGGGGTTGACAGACTGGTCAGCATCCCTCTTTAATGTAAATTCGGTGAGTACATAGTTCAGAAGAGATCCCTTTCATATCCGTGTAATCCCATGCAAATGCTTCCTTATTTTCACATAATAACTTCATTAACTGCTGTGTTTCAACAACTGTTAGATCAGTATTTATGTTTAATGTCTTTCCAGGTTCGATTTCGACTGTTATGCTTTTAGATGAGATGGTGGTTAATGTCTGAGATAAGTCTTCAGATTCAATCTTTTCTTGGGTATCTGTTTCAAAAATTGCAGTCAATTGATTGTGTGTTTCAGCAATTACAGAGGAAGGTTCATAAATAAAATTATTAATTATTTCATCCTCTGTATTGTCTTTAAGAGTTAAGGCTTGTCCAATAGTTAGAATGGGCTTAATAGCATTATCATCATAATCCATCCACATAGAATCTTCATTATTAATTATGGGTGTAGCATGAGGATAAAGAGTAAGCTGTTTGGTTTCATAACCATTAGAAATTGTCATTGAACCAGATCTGCAACTGATAAAGGCATCAGCTATGGCCAGCCATGGCCTCCCTAGAATTAAAGGATGTCCCCCCAGCTTTGTTTTAGTTTGCAATACAACAAAATCAGCTGGGTAATTCCAGGATTCAACTGAGATAAGTAGATCTTCAACAACTCCTTTAGGTTTAATTGTAGAACGGTCAGCCAACTCTAGAATGGTAGGTGTATCTCTGATTGTGTTATTCAGCTGTAACAACTGTGAAGTTTCAAGATTCATTATGTTTATTGCAGCACCTAAATCTACCAGAACTTGAGGAATCATTGTTTTACCAATTTGAACTGTCACGGTAGGATGGCCGGGGTCACCATATTTCACAGGAGGGGTTTTTCCGGACATTAATGCAGATAAATCACCCATCACATGTACTGTAAGGGGATCTTTATTTTTCCTACCAGGTTTCTTAACACAAATATCCCTTATGGTTCTGGCATAAATTGGTACATCTCTCAGTGCCTGTAAAAGTGGAATTTTAACATACAAGTTTTGCAATTCCCCTAAAATATTAAAAGCAGGTGTTTCAGGCGTTCTAGTTAAAACTAAACGCTCGGGGAATGGTGGTTCCATTATTTCAATACCCTTGTTAGAGGGTGGTTGTGCTTTCTTATGTTTCTCAGTTTCCTCTTTATCAGAATCAGAAGAGGTTATGTCATCAATAATAGGCTCTACTATTTTCCCGGATCTCAAATGAATATCATTACATTGCATAGTAGGAAATATAGGCTGATTCTGAATATCAATGAATTGCACAACTTTATTATTGGGGTTAGGATTTGGTTGCACAGGTAGCTGGGGTCTCATTTGGTTGTTTGGTGGAGCATTTGATGGCAGAGGAAGTGGTTGTTGAAATTGAGGAAATTGATTTGGATACGGGAGTTGTTGGCTTCTCCAATTTGAATTCCAAGGGTTAAAAGAAGATGGCTACTGTGGGGGCCAAGGAGTCCACATTGCAAGATCAACAAAAGGAGGGTTTGATTGTTGCATGGGTGGGAAATTCATTTGATTAAAGGGTGGGTATTGCATTTGATTAAAGGGAGGGTAAGTTGTTTGACTGAAAGCAGAATAATTATTCCAACGATTAAATGGCATACTAGAATTCATACCTTGTCCTTTTGGTTGCCATTGTCTTCTTTGAGTTAGCAAGTAAAATGCTTCAGCTTCTTCTTCCGTTGGCTGCAATGCTGCCTTTATTCCTGGTAGAGATGGACATTGTTGTGTTTCATGATCTTTCTCACAAAGGGTGCAGATTGGTATTTTGTATAATGGGCACTCCCTTAGTGGATGTTTGTCTCTGCACTTCGGGCAAAAGACAGCCAGAATTTCTTCTGCTTCAGCCTGCTTCTTCTTAACCTGCAAAGTGTCAATTTGTGAAGCAAAAGAACTAAACATCTCAGTTTTAAATTCTTCAAGTAAATTACCTATTTCAGCTCTTGTTGCTCCCCCACTAGCTGATTTCTGCACTCTTGAATAGGTGGGATCTCTATTACTTACTCTGTTCCTTGCAGCTCCCCTTGAACACCTTTTACAAAGTTCAAAAATCTCATCATATGATTCTTTAGATATATCTCCCTTGCCAAGCATGTTTAACATGTCTAAAAAATCATCCCTTAATCCTCTAAGTAATATTGTTTTACGAATTTCCTTACTTATATTCGGATGATCAGATCTCTGTATATTATACTGCAGCCTTTCTACGTAGTCCTCTAGATTCTCGTCCGGCTTTTGTGCCATATTGAATAGTTCGTCCTTCTTTTCTCTCGTCCGACAGTAGTCTTGATATTTAAGCAGAAATTTCTGTTTCATCTGTTCCCATGTTGTGATTACCTGACTCCCAAGGCTCATGAACCATCTTAAAGCATTTCCTTTTAATGTTGCTGGAAACAGCTTCAACTTTTGAGCATTAGTAACATAATCATAACTTCTGCATAATATATCAAATTCAAAAAGAAATTCATCCGGATCTTCAGAGGATAAACCATGGAAGTTAGGTAAAGATGACAATGGAATATTCTTCATAGGAGTTGTTCCTCTAGGGAGATCACTGATAGGAAATCCCAAGGTAGAGAGAGAATTTTCATCCTTTCCTTCTCCTTCAAGATCTACACGTCCTCCACCAAAGAAGTCTTCGTTGTTTCCTTCCATTGGCTGTTCTCCTACTGCACTTGCTCGATCGTCAAGATCTTCTACTGGCTCCTCAATGTTTTCCACTGGTCGTCCAACACTCTCTATTATTTCCTCAACGTGCTCTGCTGATTTGCTAGCACTTTCTTCTGACTCTCCAGCACTGATTTCTGGTCCTTTAATCACCGGCTCCTCTATGTTTTCAGGGCCCACAACTTCCTCTGTTTTGTAATCTGATTGAGGGGAGTGCTGAAGTTTTGGTCTTCGAGAACTTAATCTCTGTGATGATTTAGCCTTTGATACAATCTCGTCAATGAAAGTCTTTCTTCCTCCCCTTCCTTTGCCTTTGCCACCTGTGGGATTAGTTTTCTTCTGGGTTCCGCGTCCTCTCATACAATCTGCACATCTAGAAAGAAAATATTAATGCTTTTGAAATCTATAATTGCCTTCCTCGGCAACGGCGCCAAAATGTTGGTCGCTTTAATTGTTTTAACAATTCAAGCTCCACATAAATTGTCAACCCGAGAAGGTCCGTTTATTCCAAAGACAACCACGCACTGGATATGCTATATTCCAAAAGAAAAAATAATGTTGTAGTAAAAGTCACACAATTATTAATCATACAAATCTAATCATTCACACCCTGTTTTAACAAAGCTGAAGTCTATTTATGTTATAGTAGAAGCAATTCCTCTATTGCAGTCTTTTAAGAATCCTAATGAAAGGAAATTACTCTGCAGGAAAGGAAACCAATCAACCATAACAGGGAACAAGACCCTATTCCTTCAAATAGGAACTTCAGCACCTGCTGCCTGACACTAATCACACTGTAGAAAAGATAAACTCAAGAGAACAGGACCCTATTCCCATGAACAGGAACCTTCAGCACCTGTCTCCTGTTTCTAATCACACTGCAGGGAAAAGAAAGTCAATTAATGGGAACAGGACCCTATTCCTTTGCACAGGAATCTTCAGCACCTGCTTCCCAGCATCAATCATACATTCAAATAGATAACAGAAATAGATCTCTTAACTTCTTTAAGGATGAATGTACCAAACTCATGCAGCGTTAAAGGAAACAGAATGCTTAATGAATCACATAACTATGCAACTGATGTTTCAGCAACAGAATTAAGTTAAGGTGCGAATATCATAAAGAAACTTAACAAACTACAGGAACAGTCGGGTGAATCTTGTGAGGAAGGCGGGCCCTTTCCTTCTTCACAAGATTCCCCAGGGAAAGAATTAAATTGAAGCGCTCAAAAGGAACCTTTATTCATCTGTCAAAAAGGAATGATACATTACAATGGAGTCTAGCTCCTTTTTGCTCAAAAACAATGTTCTCCTGTAGTTTCTAACTCTCCTTCTAATGATGATGTCTCCTCTTTTTAAAGAGGAGACATCTATTACAGTTACATCAAAGAAAATCTATCTTTATCCAAATCTGTTCTTCTTTCTTAAAACAAGGCTATTCTATTCTTCCATAGAAAGATATTGTTACAACAGATGCAGAAAAAGTACTGTCTTCAGGATAATCCGTGTAACCACTTCCTTGTTCATCTTCATCTTGTTGCCATTGTCCCAAAAATACTCTTCCAGAATCGCAAATTACGAGTAGTGACGGAATTTGCGTGCCCGCTGACTGTTTCAGCAACAGAGTCGACTGTTTCAACAACGGCCAATTGTTTTAGCACAACACATAAATTATCTGTGATCTTTTAGACTTATGTTAGCAACAATCTACCTTCGATTAATGATGAAATATAAGAGTAATATGGAATTATATGTAAACAGATTAAATATATAGTAAAGAGGAGGATTTCATATACCTTTGGATAAAGTGAATGAAAACGATGATGGAACCCTTTTTAAATATAGTTATAAAGGGTAAGGTGGTGTCAAAATGTATGGTAAAAATGGTACATTGTGAGGTCCTAACAGAAGTCTGTTGGGAAGATCTAGGATGAGAAAGTCCCAAGTTTTGAATGAAGTGAATCTCAAGAGGTGTTTATGGAGGGGTCTCTCTGTCCCTAATGTGTTGACCACTATGAGGTGGTGAACCTAAAAGCTCAAGGTTTGGCTGGTCTAGGACACTGAATGACCTAGTTCTTGGTAGTTTGTTTGGTAGGTCTAGGTCAAAAGGTGGGACTAATAGAGCTGTGAAGTCTTCCGGTGCAGAGTTAGCTCTATGGATGTGACCAGAAATAGTTGTTCTTTGGGGTGTAGGAGATCCCTTGAGGATGCTCTCAGGGTTTTCAACTATTTCAGGTGGGTTTGTATTAGGATAAGCTCTTGTGTGAATGGTTCTTGAAGCTAGAATGCTATTTTCCAACAAAGCAGCTTAACCCTACTTGTTCCTTCTATTGTGGCTGATGTTGTAACGGGCTCTGGTCTCCCAGTGGAGTCTTATGTGAACCAAGATAATCAGCAAGCCTACTGATCACCAGTGGAGTCTTATGATCTTTAAGGAGCTATGGAGTCGCCAGGTGGAAGGTTTAGGATGCTTCTGGAGGGTACACTGTCCACCACAGTGCTTATGAGATGTCCCTTTTCAAGGACATCTTCCAAACACAGCAAACTCTAACCAGAGATTGACTGGGAGGGCTTTTACCAGATATGTCACCTCTGAGAGAGTGTGAGATCTGGGGGCTACCTGGCCCTTTCCAGACTTTGTCTAAGAGTGTGAGAGAAACACAACAAATGGTGTAGAAAATGAATTGAAAATGGAAGTGTTTCACTACCAACTTGACCAGAGTTTCTAGGCTTCTGAGGCTCTTGTGATGTAGTAGGATGGAAAATACTTGGAATTCCCCAATGGAGTCGCCATTATGTTGGGGTTCCCATGTTTTGGCCAGATTGGCAAGACCAAAAGATGAGACAACATCAGAACCACTTTCAGACCTCAAGATCTAGCCCTCCTGGGTCTAAAGAGGGATCTCTCTATATAAGCAAAGGTTTTATGTCTTTGAAGCTCAAAAATTAAGACGTTAGGCTAGTCATAAGGCTCAGAGTTTGTTTGTTTGATTTTTTCACTACAAGAAAAAATCACATTGGTGAGGGGCGAAAATGGTCACCATAAGCTCATTGGTGAGGGTCAAAAGAGTCTTTGTCACCAAAAACTGAACGTCACCAAAAGTGGCGTCGCCGAAAGTATAGGTGTTGTGGTGACATTCAAGGTCCGTCACCAATAATGATTTATAGTGACGAATAGTGACCGTCACCATTTCATATGAGCAATGGTGACGAACAATAGCTTCCGTCACCAAAAAACTAAACGTCACCAAAGGTGGCGTCGCCGAAAGTATAGGTGTTGTGGTGACATTCAAGGTCCGTCACCAATAATGATTTATAGTGACGGATAGTGACCGTCACCATTTCATATGAGCAATGGTGACGGAAAATAGCCTCCGTCACCAAAAAACTGAACATCACCAAAGGTGGCGTCGCCGAAAGTATGTGTTGTGGTGACATTCAAGGTCCGTCACGAATATTAATTACAATGACGGATAGTGACCGTCACCATTTCATATGAACAACAACGATTTTTTGTGATGGACCTTTCATGGTCGTCACTATTGGTGCATATATATGGCGACGTTCATTGACCGTCACCATAAACTCATTGGTGACATCAAGGTCCGTCACGAATAATGACTATAATGAAAAACAATGACCCTCACCATTTCATATCAACAACAACGATTTATGGTGACAGACCTTTAATGGTCGTCACTATTGATGCGTATATATGATGGCGTTCGTTGACCGTCACCATTTCATATTTTGGTGAGGGTTGAAAAATGTCACCATAAGCTCATTGGTGATGGTCAAAACAGCATCTGTCACCAAAAATTGATCTTCGTCATTCCCTATATATGAATATCAGGGCACGATGGATTCGAACCACCAACCTCCTGCTTGTAAAGCAGGTGCTCTTCCACTGAGCTAGCACCCTTTAAAGAATTAAAATTTAAACTAGCAATTGCCCCTAAAGGTGCAAAGATACATAAAGGAATAAGAACCAGGAAAACTGAAAGAATTTCAGTGTCCTTGCTCCTATTTTTATTCTAAGACACTCTACAAAGTATGTATTTGATCTATGACGTATTTGTGCTGAGTGGTTCTAATTTAATAGTAAATGTTATTTTCAGATAAAATAAATGAATAACTGAGAGGCCTTACGAGCTAATTTTTAATCCTTACACCAAAATCTCTTAATATTCAAGTCTATGGAACAACTCGTTCAAAGTTCAAAGTGAAGTAGATTTTAAATGGAAAGCCTAAAACCAGTGAAGTAGTTTACAAGTAAACATTTTGGATATAACTTCTGTTCAATTTATATGACAAGTTATGCCATAACCTTGAAACTAGTTTCTTAGCTAAAAGGATTTCTTAAGTCAACAATGACAAAGAAAGATAGTCATGGCAAGCAAAATTCTCTTGTTTTTTTTAATGAGGGTGCATGTAACTTGATAAAGGTTGTATGAGAGTATCAAACCATAAATAGTTTCACTAAAACATGGAAATGACAAAGTCTTGTTAAGCAACAAAATTTTAGTTGAAAATATGAAAATCATCGAGCTATATGATATAATTAAACTAAAAGTAATTGTAAAAAAATGAAATTGCCATCATATACCATTTGGTTTGGTTAGTTCTTTAGAAAAATAAAGTGCAATTGCATGATCCAGCGCCTCATCTTGATTATGTAATGGACCATCCTGAACAAAAATGTCCACATACAACAATCAATGTTATTGTATTGGTAAGACTTTTGATATAATCTATCAAAGCATGTACTATGTAGGAGAATAACTGGAAAGCACAACTAAAAATTTGAATCACCACATAACAATATAAAACAACATGCAACAGGAAAGGAACAACTCCACAATTTGAGAAATATGCAACATATAACTGCTACTAAAATATAGTCGATAAAATTAAACTAAACTCACCTGAAGAGACTTTTTCGCAAAAATATTTGAGGCTTTGGTCTTCCCAAGCTCTGCAAAATGCAAAGGCGCCACTGCAAATCAACTATACTTTCAATTTATATCATTTTTAAAATATTCATATAGATTTCTTCTAGTGGCTAGATGTAGGTATTCGCATTGTAGTGGTAACAATATCGACCCCTGAAAGTTAATATGTTTAACGGATTATCCAAGATTTTCAAAATAAATAAAAACAACTTAACAAGGAGATATGAATTGTTTGCCATGTGTTGACCTGTTGACCAGAAAATCAGGGGGGCTTTCACTTGTGTTAGGATTAAACTGTGTGTTGATCTCAAAATCAATTTCAATTCCTTCCGATCCAGTTCCGATTCCCTCTGTTCGAAATCCCTTCAGTTGTGAATGTGTTAAAATTTCAGGAATATATCATTATATCTACCTCAAATCAATTTCAATTCCCTCTGGGATAATGATCATATTAACGTTGTATCATGGAAAATTCCATATACTTTAATACCTTCCAAATCCCTTGTTGTAAATGTGTTAAACTCTTCATGAGCATATATATATATATCAACATTGTATCACGGAAAAACCTATTTACCCTGATACCATCTTAACAGTGAGGGACAGTAAATGTGTTAAATTTCCTAGTATTTCTTACTTTGTATTCAAGTATAGGGTCTGTAATATTTTACGTTACAATTACATGCTTTCTTTTTATGCAGAGAGTTTTTGAATTTCTTGTCATTTGTGTTTAAAAGAGGGTTTCAATGTTTGATTTTCTTTGTGTAGGGAATGTGCTAATATGATTGAAGGATTCTATAAGAATGGAAAAGAGGGTGATTTGAAAGCTGTGTATAATAAGTATTCAAGTTCACAAAAAAAATTATTTTTGAAATTTTTATTTCATTTTAAAATAGTTGGAATTTAAAATTTAAACTTTAAATTCATCTAGTAAAGCATAGGATGATAAGGGAACAGAAAGAGAAGGATACCATCATTACTATGTCATTGCTCTGAGAAAATTATGTTAGTGTAACTTCCTTTTTAAATTTCACCTCCTATTAAAAAATATATAAAAACTAAAATTTCCATATATTTTACTTAATTATTATTTTCCACATTCCCCACTACTGGCGTTACTTTGCACCTCTCGGTGCAAATGCTTTTTTCTCTAAAAATGATTTCACCAGCCATTAACACGAAAACAATCACCATGTTAAATATGAATTACATACCCAAACAAATACCTATAACTAGGGCCCTCATTTTCAGTAATTCAAACATAAAATGCATCTACAGTGTTTTATCTATTCTTCTGTTACCAGAAAGACACAACCAGGATCTTGGGATGTCAAGGGTTCTATTGTAATTGTTTGATTATGATGAATAATTTTTTTATTTTTTTTTCGATTTTCTAAAGAGGTGTGTACTTGGATACAAGTCCTTTTAAGTTTTAACAGGTAAATAGGTATGTATTTGGATACAAGATCTTTTAACAGGTATGCTTTCACCACAGCTCTATTGGTGGGTTGTCCTTCTCAAGGATCCTCGGTGTTGCTACAAATCTATCTGGAGTGTCTGGAAAGCAATCAGAACAGGCTTTGTCCTCTTCCCGTGAAGAAAGAGATGTGTCAGAATGTTTGAAAATTTTCCTAAAGAAAAGGTAACTAAACCTTATAGATTCTAAATTTCTAAGATTAGCTCATTTGATTGCTTGTCGAAAGAAACGAATGTAAAAAGCAAGATGTAGGAGCTAGATCTCAATGCTCATGCACTTTCCTTGCTTGCATGGGTAGGTAGGGAAGAGGCTATCTTGATGCAATGATGGCTTAGCATGTATTTCTTGATGGGATGAAAATAGCCAGAAAGATAGACAATTTTGAGCTACCACGATTTTTATATGTAATTATGTCATTGCGGTGAGAAAATGCTTTAAAATCCTTAACTATCTGGTATACATGATTATGTCATTAGGAAAATGTAAATAGGCTTTGAATCTGCCAAAAATTGTATATATAATAATGCCATTTGATGATAAAAAATGATTTCAACATTACAGGAATTTACCTTGACTTCATCTCTAGGAACAATATCAAGAAGAAAATCAAGAACATCACCCCTACTTATAGCTCCTGCAATATCATTTCTATGCAAAGTACGTCTTTTGTTCTCTTCTGTATGTAACCATGAACGTAATGTAAGCTCCAAAATGAAAAGCTCGCATGCCTTTGAGAATAGGACAGGGGCTTCAACACTTATCATCTGCTCATGCACAGTGTATTATGAGCGAAAAACAGAACACCAAATACTCGATTAAAAAAGAATACTTCAACAGAAGAAAAAAAAGACCTACAATCATTCCACCTTCACATCTTCATCAGATTTCATTATTTTCTTAATTCTGGCAAGAGGAAGTTGATGCGGCTTAAACTCTATCACCGAAAAAATACATCTCGTAAGCCATATTCCTTTAGCTTATAAATTTGTCAAATACTAACATATTTCTAAGCCATTAATAACCCCCGTTACACAATGCTTGTACAAATATGAAATTTGTTGATATTTAGTTACTTACCTGAGATAGAAGGATTGGTTATACCTTATCTGACCATGGCAATGAGTCTTTTCAGGCAAAGGTGGAAAAGTCCTGCCCATTATGCTCTTCGTTAAAAGGGCAGAAAAAGGTCTTGACCTTAGGTAAGATCTTGACTGAGTGAAAGGTCAACCAACTAAGGTCCTGGTCAACCCTTCTCTCCTAAACTGATCACAACTCGTATTCAAGACCGTACCTGAATGAGAAGGGTTCACCTACCTTTCAGCCAGGGCCAACCTACCGGAATAAGCTAATCGTAGCAAGGAAGCCTTGTTTTCTGTATTTTTCTCAAAAATATGGCTGCCACTATTCATGAAATTTTGAAATTACAAGTTTCGATTACTGAAATTGCAGTGTGAAGATGTTCCAATGAAAATGGGGACTGAGAAGTCCATAAGACTATCATAATGTGTGAAATTGCATATTTTGATTATCAAAAACATGTTTTTTTATCACTGGATTCCGCCAAGTTATAGAATAAGAGGGTTGTTTGCTACACAATTAAATGGCTCCTCAACCCACCCAGTAGGGCCTCCTTCAAGGCATAATGCATCTAATTATGTATGAGAGAAGATGATACCAGTTGGTACATACATAAAGGAAGAACGTCTTTTAGCTCCTTATAGCTCCTGCAATATCATTTCTATGCAAAGTAAGTCTTTTGTTCTCTTCTGTATGTAACCATGAACGTAATGTAAGCTCCAAAATGAAAAGCTCGCATGCCTTTGAGAATAGGACAAGGGCTTCAACACTTATCATCTACTCATGCAATGTGTATTATGAGCGAAAAACAGAACACCAAATACTCGATTAAAAAAGAATACTTCAAAAGAAAAAAAAAAGACCTACAATCATCCCACCTTCACATATTCATCAGATTTCATTATTTTCTTAATTCTGGCAAGAGGAAGTTGATGCTGCTTAAACTCTGTCAGCGAAAAAATACATCTCATAAGCCATATTCCTTTAGCTTATAAATTTGTCAAATACTAACATATTTCTAAGCCCTTAATAACCCTCGTTACACAATGCTTGTAGAAATATGAAATTTGTTGATATTTAGTTACTTAGCTGAGATAGAAGGATTGGTTATACCTTATCTGACCATGGCAATGAGTGTTTCCAGGCAAAGGTGGAAAAGTCCTGCCCATTATGCTCTTCGTTAAAAGGGCAGACAAAGGTCTTGACCTTAGGTAAGATCTTGACTGAGTGAAAGGTCAACCAACTAAGGTCCTGGTCAACCCTTCTCTCCCAAACTGATCAAACCTCCTATTCAGGACCTTACCTGAATGAGAAGGGTTCACCTACCTTTCAGCCAGGGCCAACCTACCGGAATAAGCTAATCGTAGCAAGGAAGCCTTGTTTTCTATATTTTTCTCCTTAAAAATATGGCTGCCACTATTCATGAAGTTTTGAAATTACAAGTTTCGATTGCTGAAATTGCAGTGTGAAGATGTTCCAATGAAAATGGGGACTGAGAAATCCATCAGACTATCATAATGTGTGAAATTGCATATTTTGATTGTCAAAAACATGTTTTTTTATCACTGGATTCCACCAAGTTATAGAATAAGAGGGTTGTTTGCTACACAATTAAATGGCTCCTCAACCCACCCAGTAGGGCCTCCTTCAAGGCATAATGCATATAATTATGTATGAGAGAAGACGATCCCAGTTGGTACATACATGCAGGAAGAATGTCCTTTAGCTCCTTATAGCTCCTGCAATATCATTTCTATGCAAAGTACGTCTTTTGTTCTCTTTTGTATGTAACCGTGAACGTAATGTAAGCTCCAAAATGAAAAGCTCGCATGCCTTTGAGAATAGAACAGGGGCTTCAACACTTATCATCTACTCATGCACAGTGTATTATGAGCGAAAAACAGAACACCAAATACTCGATTAAAAAAGAATACTTCAAAAGAAAAAAAAAGACCTACAATCATCCCACCTTCACATCTTCATCAGATTTCATTATTTTCTTAATTCTGGCAAGAGGAAGTTGATGCTGCTTAAACTTTGTCAGCGACAAAATACATCTCATAAGCCATATTCCTTTAGCTTATAAATTTTTCAAATACTAACATATTTCTAAGCCCTTAATAACCCTCGTTACACAATGCTTGTACAAATATGAAATTTGTTGATATTTAGTTACTTACCTGAGATAAAAGGATTGGTTATACCTTATCTGACCATGGCAATGAGTGTTTTCAAGCAAAGGTGGAAAATTCCTGCCCATTATTCTCTTCGTTAAAAGGGCAGACAAAGGTCTTGACCTTAGGTAAGATCTTGACTGAGTGAAAGGTCAACCAACTAAGGTCCTGGTCAACCCTTCTCTCCCACACTGATCACACCTCCTATTCAGGACCTTACTTGAATGAGAAGGGTTCACCTACCTTTCAGCCAGGGCCAACCTACCGGAATAAGCTAATCGTAGCAAGGAAGCCTTGTTTTCTGTATCTTTCTCCTTAAAAATATGGCTGCCACTATTCATGAAGTTTTTAAATTACAAGTTTCAATTGTTGAAATTGCAGTGTGAAGATGCTCCAATGAAAATGGGGACTGAGAAATCCATCAGACTATCATAATGTGTGAAATTTCATATTTTGATTGTCAAAAACATGTTTTTTTATCACTGGATTCCGCCAAGTTATAGAATAAGAGGGTTGTTTGCTACACAATTAAATGGATCCTCAACCCACCCAATAGGGCCTCCTTCAAGGCATAATGCATATAATTATGTATGAGAGAAGATGATACCAGTTGGTACATACATGCGGGAAGAAAAATCTATTGAAATGGAAAGGTCATGCAAAACAGAAGAAAAAAGGAAAGTAAACAAAATCACCTGCAACTTGTTCCATCTGTTGCATCTGCTGTTGCCAAAACATCTGCAGCTGTTGTTTCCGGATCTGCATGTAATGGAGATGAGCTGCATTAATCCCTGTAGCTGGAATTTTCAAATACGAATTAATGAGATCCCTCGGGCCTACATCCCTGTTTAGGAGCATCCAAGAACAAACAGCAAAAACAACCTCCCAAATAAAAAATATCGTTCCCCTCTTCTAAGTACCATCAAAATTTGCAAATCCTAACGAGTGCAATCAAAACACTAAACCCAACCAAATTGATAAACAATAATAGTAAATACGCACAAGTTGAATCTAGGAATTACTTAAACAATAGCAATGAACGCATTGAAAATAACACGTTACAAGCAAGATCAAATACAGGCTCTAAAACCTGTTGCCGTTGATGTTGCAGAGGCATCTGTGGCTGCTGTTTCTGGAAGAGCAAATTATGCATCAAGCTTGATGGTCCATGAGAAACAGGTGGTGTTGGTGAGCTTTGAATATGTGGGTACTTGCCTTCCATTGAAGTGAAATGATAGAAATCACAACCCTAAAACCTCCTTAGAGATGCAGTTAACCTCAACACCCCTTCCTCGAGATGAATGAGACCAATTTTGGGCAGCAACACAGTAATTTATACCCAATGACAATGGAATATGTGCATACGTAGGTGCCTGACCTTTTTATAGAAGGATGGATGTCAGCGTCAATCAAAGAAAAAAGGAGATCCCATCTACTACAGATGATCACCTTAAATTTAGTAAATAGCATTCATAATTTATGGATTTCTCCTGGATTTTGCAAAATTGATAACTATTGTTTTTCATGAGCTAGAAAGGAATATTTCTATATTTTGCAGGTGAGAATGCATATAGATATGTATGAATATCATGCATGCAGCAGATAAATAAACCAAGATATTTCCTTATTGTAGCATGAGAATCTTATTCTTTATCAAACAAGGTCTTGTAAGGCTTCTGCTCTGCTTTCAATCTAATAATAACTCAGGATTTCAATCTTGCTATCTGTAGTAAAATACAAACAATATAAATGACTGTTTATGAGAACCCACCTACAGAGCTTCATACATACAGAAAGCGTATAGCAAATAATAGTGCTTTGTATCCCACATCGATAGATCCAATGAAGGAATTTTATTTGCCCATGTGTGCCATTCACATTGATTTGGATCATATTGGGGGGAATTCTACTAGCATCAATATTCTCAAGGGTTTGGATGCATTCTAAACCATTCTGATGAAAGCTAAGAAAACCATGAATATATCCCCCAATCCTGCAACTTGACTATTGGACTTTGTTGAGGAGGTAAATCCCCTCTGCGGACAGAGGCGATCCCTACTAGCCTAGCAGGGGTCTAGCAACAATCAAACAATGTTACGACGCAAGTTCCTAGTTACAAATGAAAAGACTAAAGATGGAAGCCTACCTAGAATCCAATGCTATGATCTGAAGAAGAGAGTGTCCCCGTTCCTCAGCCTCGGCAGATCACGATCCCTCCACGATCTCCGCGGATGAACACCTGCACATGCAAGAAACAAACAGATACAAGCATAAAACCCGGCAGACGTAACTAAATATCAGTCAGAAAGGATATTACTCATATTAACATAATGGAAAACAGAGTGGAACCATAATCGTAATCATCTATTAAATAACAAACGAAGAGAGATTACAACCAAGTTCTGACGTCGTGGTCTCCTTCGGATGGGTCTCCAGTCGTTCACGTCTCGCAAAGCTCACCAGGGAAAGGGAAAAACCTCTCTAGAGTCTCTCGACAATAGTATCCTTACTTGAGTCGGCCTTAAGGGAAAAAACAGGGCTCTTTACAGCACAAAGGCTCTTGGGAATATGGAGATTCAAAGCTTAGGCACTTCAAGACTATCAGCCCTTCCAGCCCCTTCATCAATGGATGAAGGCTATATTTATAGAGGAGAGGAGGAGGTTGGGATCCCTACAATAGTGGAAGGGAGGCCTTATCCTTTGGGAGGTTCCCCAATATGGTAAAAACAAGAGGCCAAAGGAGGAAGGCCGTGGTTATTCAGGCGAAACCACTCCTGATGACTCATCCACGAAGTTGTTGTAATCGAAACTTCGCCTCCTTTTTAAAAAACTTTCCATAAACAGAGTGGCGCGGGTACAACACTGGGACAGAGCGCCAATTGGCGCGGGCTCAGTGTTAATTTTCCCCCATTGGCGCGAGTACATAACGGGCTACCAGCGCCAATGCAAAAACAGGTGTTTTTAGGGGTCCGCTCAGGAAATGATCAACAGAAGAAATGTTGTCCTCATGGAAGGGGATGCAATGAAGGTATTTTCAAGGCTTAACATTGCTCACAGGTC
>CM076584.1:643969579-644164267 GCA_034641835.2 Pinus albicaulis | reverse complement strand
TTTGTTCAAGGAAGTGATTTCCCCTATAATGATTTACCAATCTTGAAACTTTAAAAGCAAATTGAAATTACAATGACAAGACTTGAAAGAAAGTAAAAGTGTACTGCTGAAATGAAAAGTGCTACTAATCTAATGAATCAAAACAAGAAACTAGTGAACATAAAAACTAAACTATTCTTGCTGCCAACTGAACACAAAAGAAACTACGCTTATGGAAATTCAAAATTGCAATGAAATAAATTTAAATCAGATTACATCAATTCATTTTCTGACCCTTCATCATTAGACCAGCTATGACTTGCGGAAGTAATCATAAACAACTTGTGTAACTGATATTTAATTCGCAGAAAGTAAACTAATACTAAACCATACACACATGATTCAATCCCTCGCCATCAGTCCAGCTGTGGCTTTCGAAGGCAACTGAAGATGGCATACATGATTTAATATATCTAAGTTTGCAGAAAAGAAACTAATACTAAACTACACATTTCATAATGCAGCCCCTCACCATCAGTCCAGCTGTGGCTTTCGGAGGTAACTGAAGACGCTATGAGCAGCTTAATATATCTAATTTTGCAGAAAATAAACTAATACTAAACTACACATTTCATCATGCAATCCCTCACCATCAGTCCAGCTGTGGCTTTCGGAGGCAACTGAAGACACTATGAGAAGCTTAATATATTTAAATTTAACTACTGAATCAGATAAACAAAACTGAAATGTACAAAGCAAGACTGAAGTTAAACAAATGCTATGAAAAGGAAACTAGCAGCAGAATAATGTTAGTCTCATATCATTAGCCAAAATACTATGAAAATGCCCCGGGCTGTCTACCTAAAACCTGCACAAGAAAAATGATCAGTGATTTAACAATCATAAAAAAATGAGAAACAAGAATGCAATGGAAATTATAGAAATGTATGAACAGAAATGAAACAACTATGAAATATGAACATGTAATGGATTATGATACAATGACTTTTTAAAGAAATGAAATGAAATATATATACATTAATACACAGAACCTCGGCTGAGCAGGGGCCCTCTACACAGCTTTGGTAACGATCCTCAACACGAATTAAATTGAAAACAGAGTCTTTTCACATTAAGAAGCAGTTCATTACAGACTGGTAGTATTACGGCTCAAGGCAGCGTAATCACTACATAACAGAGTACGCACATCAACTATCAATTAACAACTCAACAGCTATGATCAACTAATAACTAACTCTACGTGCGTATGCAAACGCTCTTTATAAAACAATAAAATGTAACTGTCTCCTGAAGTTTATGATAGCAGCCAACACGTAGACCACTAAGGCCACGGATATAGGAGTATGGCCATGTTGGAAAACAGATCTATGGAAGGTGGGCGCTTGAATTCAACTCTAGAACTTTACACAGATGTCAATTAACCTCCGCAAGCTTGGAAACGGCCGTATGGATGTTTATATGCCACGAAACAGAGTCCAGCCGACATAGAACTCCATAGTTGACTTCCACGTGGATGGCTTTGACCACGGCTTTCTTTGACGAATTTACTTGAACCAATAGGACACGAACCATGTCCTCGTCATTCCTAGCCTGCCCATGTGGCTCGTTTCCTTCGTAGACACCTGTAGCATAGATTTCCACAAAATAGTTGCGGAAAGTTGCAGCAGCTGCGAAAAGTGGCAAGTTTCCGCAGCTGTATGAACAAAATCTAAATCAAATAGAAAACACAAAAACATAATTAAAAACCATGTTAGATACCCTTTTGCACATGATATTGACAATTTTGGAGGTTTAGGTGAGTGGAAAAGATATGGAAAAGTGTATGGAAAAGAGGCAAATTCGGGACTCAACATACCCCCACTGTGAAGGTGTTGCATGTCCTCATGCAACCAAAATTTTTATACTCTTTGTTCAATTCATGTGCCTTGATACTTAAGCCAGCACATCTAACCCCCTTTTCTTCTTCTTTGGTACTGCCATCATTCTGGGTTTCTTCATTAAGCACCTGAATTTGATATTCACAAGTGCTCTACTCAATTTTTGGCATTTCCTTTTTAGCTTCTTATTCTTCTTTTGCCAAATACCCAAATGTAACATAGTATTGTCATGGATAATCTTGTCCAGTTTTCCTTGCTCTTTGAGTGTTTCATTTTCATTTTTGATATGCCGATTCAAAAGCTCAAGCTCAAAAATCTCCTGTTTTAATGACTGAACCAAATCATCCTGCAATGTATGAGGCTGAATAGAAGAGGTACTTGGGCCCGTGGCTGCCTTCTCCAAGGATTCTATATAGTCATACACCTCCTGCTGTTTGGGGTCTACTTCCGGTGTCTTTTTCATTGGGCTGTCCTCAAAGTGCTGCAAGGGAGAATTATGTTCAAAATTTGGCTGAGGAGAACTTTCATCAATATTTTGCTGAGAATAAGATGGAGTACGCTCATTGTCTGATTGGGAGTGAAAGGAGTCAGGTTCACTAACTGACTGAAATGGACTATTGTCAGTTGGAGACGGTTCAGATGTCTCCTCACCCAAATCAATGAAATGAGGACCTTTAATTTGTGTTTTTCTCAGTTTTCCCTTAAGCCTGCTGCTTCTCCTCACATGCTGTGGTATACTACCCTTTTGTTCTTGTTTTCCTGTTTTTGCCTTCTTAGATAGAGATGATTGTTTTTGAAGAAAAATTAATCTTTCAGATAGAATTTGGTGATCTTCTTCTTCAGAAGAAGAAGTTTTATGGACAGCCTCAATAATTTCTTTCCTTTTTGGTATTATTGGCTTCTTAGTTTTGATTTCCTTCTTCTTCCTTTTTACCAATCTCTCTTCCCTATCATTTTTCTTCATAGTAATAGTAGAAGTATCTTGGATTTCATCTACTGTTCTTTTCCTTCTACTTCTTTTTGCTGTGCTAGCTGCGGGAATTTCCTGTGTAGGAGCAACTTGGGTTTCAACATTCATTTTCTTTCTTCTACTTCTTCTAATTGGACTAACTTCAGGAATTTCCCGAGGTTCTTCAAAGAAGTTTCTAACTAGGAATTGTTCCCATGTATCTTCTCTTTCCTTTAGCTCCTTTTCAATCAGAATTTTTATAAGCCCATGGTGATATAAATGAGGCTCTACATCTCCTAGGTGTTTTTGCACAGTCACAGCCATTTTCTTCAAGCTATTGAATAGGAAATAAGGAAGATTGAGAGTTTGGTTTTCAAGCAAAATTCATCAATAGCCTAGTATGATACATGTACATAGAGCCAAACGGCCTTCACATGTGATAAATTTCTGAACAATGAGTAATAAAGTGGCCCATTCATCTTTTATTGCATGCACAGGGATTCCTCTTTTGAAAACAGTGATATCCATACCTTGATTTCGGAGGATTGTTCTCCATGCCTCATCACTGATACTTTTTGTTTTTGAACCAACGTTCTCCTTCCTGAAGAAGCTCTGTGGCTGCTGCTATTGATGCTTCATTAACCAAAAACTTGAGGTCTCCCACTTCTGCTTCCGAGCCATCAAATGATCTTGCAAACGCTTTGGTAACTTCTCTGTGGTAACCCCTGAATTTCTGAATAAAACGCAGCCATTTAGCTTTCCTCAACATCTCCTTTGCTTGTGGAAATCCCTCTATAAATTTCGGTCCTTCCGGCTCTGCCCTTAATAATTTTCCCATTTTACTTCTCTGTGCTTCACAGGCTTGCCTCTGTGAGGGTTTAAGTGGAAATGGAACGATGGAATACACAGAATCTAGCACAATATTGTGGGGATGTTATCACAAAACGGAAATGAGCACCATAAACAAAATGGAATAAGATTGTGGGTGGATATACGGGAATGAGAGTGAGCAAAAGGAACGGAATGGAGTGAAACAGGGAGTGAGAATGAGTAGCGTGGGGTTTTGTAAACACGACAGAGACACGACAAAGAGGTTAACAAAGTATAATGCATTCGGCCGCATTTTGAATTTTGGTGGTTGTGTAATAAATATAAACACGTTTCAATCAATGATTATGAAGTTATGCGGCTTGTAAGAGTTCTTTGTCAACTCAAATACGTATCATTATCTACGGTGGGATATTTGAACATGAGTGAGAGTCGGAATTTCAATGATGAAACCGTTTGTGAATAAATGCAAGAGGATAACATAGAGATCGTGGAAGGTTACGGGACTGTCAATATAATCATTGCGCGTTATGGGTAGAGCTCATAGCTTAAAATTACATAAAAATGTGTTTTTCGATACTATTTGAAATAAAATTTATTCATACCTTTGGAATCCTTGCTTTTGCCCTTGGTCTTCAACTGATTGATCTTCATTAGTGTCTTGAATGTTCCATTGATCCTCTCCTGCATTTTATTTCATAATTTATGAAAATAACAACTAACTGTACATTCTTTTTGAAAACAAAGTAGTAGTAGCTGCGGAATCTGCTTCTGGCTGCGGAAACTGGAGTCAGCTGCGGAAACAGATGTCAGCTGCGGAAACTGACACAGCTATTACTTGGCTGAAATAGAAATGAACAAATGACAAATGACTAGGTGGAAATGGTCATAAAAAGATTTTTATTGATGGAATGGATGAAATGAAGTGGAATGAAGTGAAATGAAATGAAATGAAATGAAATGAAGTGGAATGAAATGGAGTGGGTGGTGAAATGAAATGAAATGAAAGACATATTTTTTTGGAAAATATAGAGTGTCAGGTGTCCCTGATTTTCACCCCATATTTTCTGTATAAGACTGCCAATCAATGATTGGTTTTCAGGCTTATACCATTTTTTTTCTTTTCTCTTTTTTTATTTTTTTATTTTTTTTATTTTTTTTAAACTTGAAAAACAAAAGCTAGCCTGGTAGAGAAGAAGGATTCTTCTGTACCAGCCTGATTGCAGAATTCTCTTGAAACAACTTGAAAAAATCCTCTTTAGAGAGTGGCTTATGATAAACTTTCAATCTATGGCCATTCACTATAAGAGGAGTTTGAAACTCATCAATGGTCTTGATTCTTACAGCTCCATTGTTAAAGATCTTGTCAATCTCATATGGCCCAAGCCAATGAGTCCGAAATTTCCCTTGAAAATCTTTAAACTTGGAGTCAAATAACAATGCCCAATCTCCTTCTTGAAACTTCTTCTCTTTGATATA
Organism: Pinus albicaulis; assembly: GCA_034641835.2. NCBI lineage: Eukaryota > Viridiplantae > Streptophyta > Pinopsida > Pinales > Pinaceae > Pinus > Pinus albicaulis. The sequence continues at coordinate 644,159,134 of CM076584.1, read as the reverse complement.
TTTGTCATGCCATTTAGTTTTTTGATATTGAACTAGATCAGTTCTTAGAATTGCTTCTTGTCTGATCTCATCTAGCTCATTCAACTGCTCCATTCTATGCTTTTGGGCTTCTGATAAGTCCATCCCCAACTGAACTGTTATCTTGAAGGTCTTGACTTGGAACTCAATGGGGAGCAAGACTTCTTTCCCATAAACAAGTTCATAGGGAGAATGTCCTGTTGTATTCCTCCATGTAGTTCTGTAGGCCCACAAGGCTTCTGGAAGCCTTTCCGCCCAATCTCTTCTATGTAGATGAACAGTTTTGGTGATGATACTTTCAAGAACTTTTTTTGTGGACTCCACTTGACCATTTGCTTGTGGATGGTAAGGAGTAGATCTTCTGTGCTTGATTTTGTATTCTTCCATCAACTTTTCCACCAAATTGGATGTGAATTGGCTCCCCTGATCTGTCACAATTTCTCGTGGAACACCAAAGCGAGTAAAAATATCCTCATAAAGAAAATGAACAACTGAATTTTCAGTAGCAGATACTAATGCTTTGGCTTCTACCCATTTAGTAACATAATCAGTACAAACCAATATATACTTTTTTTGCTTGGATGGTGGATTAATAGGTCCAATGAAATCTAAAGCCCATTTTTCAAAGGGTTCAATGAGTACCTGTGTTTGCAATGGCATTTCATTTGAAAGGGTAGGTTTCCCTACTCTTTGGCAGCTATCACACCTTTTGACATATTGTTTTGTATCTTTGAAGAGAGAAGGCCAATAATATCCCAAGGAAAGGATTTTATAGGCCGTCCTTTTGTCCGCAAAGTGTCCGCCGCATGGTTCATCATGACATGCCTTAAGAATATCAGGCATTTCATCTTCCCTGACACATCTTCTGATCACAAGATCTGGCCCTGCTTTAAACAATTCGTTAGAAATCCATGAATATCTTGAACTCTCCTGAATAATTTTTCGTTTTTCTCTTGGAAATAAATGTGAAGGTAGTTTCCCTGTAACCAAATAGTTAGCAATATCTGCATACCAAGGGGTCTTAATAGTTACTGCAAACAAATATTCATCAAGAAACTTATCTTCTACAGGAGAATCTTCTTTAGTATTCTGAATCCTAGACAAGAAATCAGCTACTGTATTCTGTTTTCCTGGTCTATCCAACACAGTAATATTGAATTCTTGCAAAAGTAAAGCCATCTTGTCACTCTGCCATTAGTAACAGGTTTGTTCATTAAATATCTAATTGCAGAATGGTCAGTATGAATAAAAGTTTCATAGCCTGTTATGTAAGGTCTAAACTTATTAATTGCATGAACAACAACTAAGAACTCTTTTTCAGTCACAGTATAGTTCAACTCTGTGGGAGTCAAATTTTTACTGGTGTAATAAATGGGATAAGGAATTAAATCTTTTTGACCCAACACAGCTCCAAGAGCTGTATCTGAAGCATCTGTAGAAATATGGAAAGGAAGTTTCCAATTTGGTCCTCTCAAGATAGGTGCTTCAGATATTCTTGTTTTCAAAGTTTCAAAAGCCGATTGACAATCAGGATCCCATTTAAATTCACAGTCTTTTGTAAGCAATTTGAAGAGTGGAGATGCAATTTTAGTGAAGTTTTCTATAAATCTTCTATAGTAACCAGTAAATCCTAGAAAACTTCTGACATCTCTTTGACAATTTGGAATAGGCAACTTGGAGATGACTTCAACTTTTGATCTATCAACCTTAATCCCATCTCCTGAAATATGATGTCCTAAAACAATGCCTTCAGTAAACATCATAAAGCATTTTTCATGGCTTAATGAAAGGTTTGTTTCTTTACATCTTATAAGAACTTTTTCCAAATTTTCTAATGCTTCTTCAAATGAATTACCATAAACCGTAAAATCATCCATATAAACCTCTACACAATCATGGATTAGATCAGAAAAAATTCCTAGTACTGCTCTTTGGAATGTTGCTGGTGCATTACATAACCCAAAAGGAAGCACTCGGTAGGCAAAAGTTCCCCATGGACAAGTGAATGTGGTCTTATCTTGATCTTCAGGTGCTACCTGAATTTCATTATAGCCACTAAAACCATCCAAAAATGAAAAGTACTTTTTACCTGCTAATGTATCTAATACCTGATCAATAAAAGGCAAAGGAAAGTGATCCTTCAAAGTTGCTTTGTTCAACTCCCTGTAATCAATTCATACTCTCCATTTACCATTCTTTTTAGGTACTATAACCAAAGGAGAAACCCATCGGCTATCTGAAATTGGATAAATGAAGTTTACATTGAGAAGTTTTTGAAGCTCTTCTTTCACTATCTCCCTAAGATTTGGATTCATCCTTCTTTGAGGTTGTCTGATTGGTCTACTGTTTTCCTCAATATAGATATGATGGATGCAAGTCTTAGGATCAATATCCTTCATGTCAGTATACTCCCATGCAAATGCAGTAGAATGTTTTTGCAAGATTCTGGTTAGTTCTTCTTGTTGTGACTTCTCCAGATGTTTATTAATATTCAATGTCTTTTCTGGAAAAATCTCAAAAGCAGAATTACCAAACTCTTCCATAGAGTAGAGAGACACTTGTCTTGATGATAAATATTCTATGTCAGATTCCAACTGAAATTGTGTGGGGTCATATTCTGAAGTTATCTCAAAATTTTCTAATGTGTTCATAATTTGACTATCCTCACTAATCTCAGAAATGGTAAAGACAGGTTGTATAGTGTTCTCATCATCGACCCATTCATTGTCTCCTATTTCTGTAATTGCTCTTGCGGAAGGATACAAATTGAATTTCTTTGTCGAATTACCATTAGAAATGTACATGTCTCCAGATCTACAACTAATAAAAGCATCAGCTGTGGCCAGCCAAGGTCTTCCTAAGATAATTGGATGTCCTCCTAGATTAATTTTGGGAGTCAAAATCATAAAGTCTACTGGATATTCCAAAGAATCTAAGGAGACTGAAATATCTTCTAATACACCATCTGGTTTAATAACCGATCGATCTGCAAGTTGCAATAAAGTAGGTGTAAAAAGAAGGTTAGGAAGTTTTAACTGCTCCATAGTCTGTCTACTCATAATGTTGATAGCAGCCCCTAAGTCAATCAATGTGTTTGGAATTTCTATCCCATTTATATGTGTCTTGACAATTGAACTTCCTGGATCTACATACTTCTGCATGGTAATTTTTCCCATCATAATATCTGCAATCTTTCCTACCAGGTGGATTCTTCTTGTGTCTTTTAGTTTCCTTCCCGGTCTTTTGAAACTCAACTCCTTTATGGTTTTTGCTAGAATAGGAATTTCTCGAATGGCTTGTAGCAATGGAATCTTGATACAAACATTCTTCAATTCATCTAGAAAGTCATAGTTAGGTAACAAGATTTGTTTTTCCACCCCCTTATCAATTTGTAGTCTTTCCGGAAAAGGAGGTGTAGATGAAGATACAGGTTGCTCAACTATAGGAGTTGTGGATGTTAGCTTTTCTTTTTCTTTTTGATTTTTTGAATTTTGAAGAGATTCTTCCTCAGAACCCTTATTGACTTGAAGAGAGTCCTCCTCAGAGGTATCTTGCTCTTGAATGTCTATAGAAGGTTTTTCTAAAACTCTACCAGATCTGAGTTGTACATCGTTGAGAGGAACAATCATATAGGTAGGAAATTGTTGTCCCTCTACCATATAAGTAGTTTGAGGATTCTTATTGTTAGGATTTGGCAATGGTTGAGCTGGAAGTTGATTTGTCTTCTGTTGGTATGGGAGCATGAGTTGAGGATTTGTATTTTGTTGAGAAGGTTGTTGTTGTGGAAATGGCAATGAAAGTTGTGGATTTGGGCTTGGAAATTGTGGAGCTTGTTGATTTTGAAAAGATGGAGGATATTGATCAAATTGAGCAAATCTCCCATAAGGATTTTGCATCCCTTGTACCCATGGCTGATATGAATTTTGATGTTGGGGCCAAGGTTGTTGCCAAGGAGTCCAATTTGGTGGGGTTTGAAGATTCATAGGGTTATTAAACCCTTGAGATTGTTGTCCCCGCCAAGGTCTCCTTGCGACAAAACAGAGAGATTCTATTGAATTTGGATCTTCTTGAAAAACAACTTTGAGTCCAGGGATTGAAGGACAATCCTTGATCTCATGATTTTCTGAGAAAATCATACATGTTTCTACAACTTTTGCATCCAAGGGACATTCCCTTAAAGCATGTTTCTTTCTACATTTCGAACAAAAGATGGCTAAAGCATCTGTTTCTGCTTTCTGCTTGTTTTGGATTTTAAGGGTGTCTAGTTGTTCACTAAGACTCCCTAAGATATCAGTTTTAAACTCGTCAAGCATATTACCAATATCTTCCCTACTTACTGATCCAGTTGCAGATTTGTTAGCCCTAATAAGAGAAGAATCCCTAGGCCCTTTTCCAGTTTTAGATTTTCCCCTTGAGAGATGGATACATAGTTATGTTATATCATGAAATGGAAGTTGAGAGATGTCTCCTTTTCCCATCATGTTTAAAATGTCTATCCATTCATCTCTAATGGCTTTTAATAGGAGGGCTTTCAAGGTTTCGTTATCTAAGTTGCTCATCTTTGCTCTTTTCAAGTTGTATTGAAATCTTTCAATTAAGTCTTCCAAATTTTCATCTTCTTTTTGCATCATTTTGAATACCTCATCCTTGTGATTGGTGGGCATACAATAATCCAAGTATCTATCCAAAAATGTTTGTTTCATTTCATTCCAAGTCCTGATAGATTGAGTGGCTAATCCCATGAACCATTTCAAAGCAGATCCCTTCAATGTTGAAGGAAATAGTTTGAGTTTTTGAGAATCTTCCATATAGTCATAAGTTCGGCACACTACTTCAAACTCAAACAGAAATGTTTCAAGATCCTCACTTCGTAATCCATAAAAGTTAGGGAGAACAGATGGTGAGATATTTTTCATTGTTGCATGAGTTTCCTCATCAACTATAGGGAATCCAAGCAAATTGTCCCTATTTCTACCGTTATTTCCTTCACCATTGTTATCTTCATTATATCCTCCTCTTCTACCTCCACCTCTATTTATTACTTCCTCTGCCATGATAGTTTCTTTAGAGTCCTTATAGTCCTCTAGTTCTTCTACCAAGGAAGGATGAGAGAAAGTTTCTTTGTTTTCTAAGTGGGTTTTAGTAGGTGGTATAGGAGAATCCTCTAATTCAGCTGGTCCTTGAATTCCAAAAATCTTAAAGCTAGGGGTAGATGATGGTGAATCTGGTCTATGCCTTGAAGAAGATGGAGTTGTGAAAATCGAACTCTTGGCTTTAGCTATAAACCTTCCCCTAGAATCTCTTGCTCTATGCATGTCATTTTTTTTATTTTTTTATTTTTAAAAAAGTTGGGCTAATAATTCTCTTTCTAATCTTCCAGATCACACTAGGTGCAAGAAGAGAGCATACTTAAGAAATTACTAAACCAATAACTCTCTTTTCTGATCCTCCAGATCACACTAGGTGCAAGAGGAGAGCATACTTCAAGAAGTTATCAAGTTTTCCCTTCTTTTATGATTTTATATATTTTTTTAAGAAATTGGCTACCTAGTTACACTTCCCCGGCAACGGCGCCAAAATGTTTGGTCAATTTAGTGTGTCCTAAATTGCTGCATTTAATTGTCAATCCAGGAATCGTAAGCTGATGAAGTGTGGCGCACTATATGTGCAAGATAACCTCTTTCTTATCTTTTTGTCGTTTATGGTCTTTCTAAGGTGAAATGGAAATTCTAAAGTGAAAAGCAAGCTTGGTTATATTTGTTCAAGGAAGTGATATCCCCTATAATGATTTACCAATCTTGAAACTTTAAAAGCAAATTGAAATTACAATGACAAAAGAAAGTAAACTGCTGAAATGAAAAGTGCTGCTAATCTAATGAATCAAAACAAGAAACTAGTGAACATGAAAAACTAAACTATTCTTGCTGCCAACTGAACACAAAAGAAACTACGCTTATGGAAATTCAAAATTGCAATGAAATAAATCTAAATCAGATTACATCAATTCATTTTCTGACCCTTCATCATTAGACCAGCTATGACTTGCGGAACTAATCATAAACAACTTGTGTAACTGATTATTTAATTTGCAGAAAGTAAACTAATACTAAACCATACACACATGATTCAATCCCTCGCCATCAGTCCAGCTGTGGCTTTCGGAGGCAACTGAAGATGTCATACATGATTTAATATATCTAAGTTTGCAGAAAAGAAACTAATACTAAAATACACATTTCATAATGCAGCCCCTCACCATCAGTCCAGATGTGGCTTTCGGAGGTAACTGAAGACGCTATGAGCAGCTTAATATATCTAATTTTGCAGAAAAGAAACTAATACTAAACTACACATTTAATCATGCAGCCCCTCACCATCAGTCCAGCTGTGGCTTTCGGAGGTAACTGAAGACGCTATGAGCAACTTAATATATTTAAATTTAACTACTGAATCAGATAAACAAAACTGAAATGTACAAAGCAAGACTGAAGTTAAACAAATGCTATGAAAAGGAAACTAGCAGCAGAATAATGTTAGTTTCATATCATTAGCCAAAATACTATGAAAATGCCCCGGGCTGTCTACCTAAAACCTGCACAAGAAACTGATCAGTGATTTAACAATCATAAAAACATGAGAAACAAGAATGCAATGGAAATTATAGAAATGTATGAACAGAAATGAAACAACTATGAAATATGAACATGTAATGGATTATGATACAATGACTTTTTAAAGAAATGAAATGAAATATATATACATTGATACACAGAACCTCGGCTGAGCAGGGGCCCTCTACACAGCTCTGGTACGATCCTCAAACACGAATTAAGTTATAAAACAGAGTTTTCTCACATTAAAAAGCAGTTCATTACAGACTGGTAGTATTACGGTTCAAGGCAGCGTAATCACTACAAAGCTAACATAACAGAGTACGCACATCAACTATCAACTAACAACTCAACAACTAACTCTACGTGCGTATGCAAACGCTCTTTATAAAACAATAAAATGTAACTGTCTCCTGAAGTTTATGATAGCAGCCAGCACGTAGACCACTAAGGCCACAGATATAGGAGTATGGCCATGTTGGAAAACGGATCTATGGAAGGTGGGCGCTTGAATTCAACTCCAGAACTTTGCACAGATGTCAATTAACCTCCGCAATCTTGGAAACGGCCGTATGGATGTTTATATGCCACGAAACAGAGTCCAGCCGACATAGAATTCCATAGTTGACTTCCACGTGGATGGCTTTGACCGCGGCTTTCTTTGACGAATTTACTTGAACCAATAGGACACGAACCATGTCCTTGTCATTCCTAGCCCGCCCATGTGGCTCGTTGACGAGCAACACACCATGTAGGCACGGCGTGGATCATGCCCATATGCGTTTTTCCTCAAGAGGCCACCTGGAACATGCTCAAACATAAAGGTAGCTGCAGAATCGCCGGTTAGCTACAGAATGCCTGCATTCTGCAGCTAGTTCCAGTCAAAATGCTTAACAATGGCAACAATCACAAAATTCAACAAGTCAGTTATGTAAACCATTCTAGAAGTAATTTTAACTATTTTTATTGATCAATTGGGTTTAAAATGGAAATGGAAAAGGGAAAAATGAGGTAAAATGAGGTGAAGGAAAGCACAAATTTGAGGCTCAACAGGATGTACCTTGGGAAAATTTGTGAAAGCCACCTTTCACGAGAAGGATAGTCGCACCATGACGATCGTTGAGAGAATTCACACAAACGTGTGTGGACCTTTCTCAGCAGCTTCGACAGCAAAGCACAGGTATTATGTGATCTTTGTTGATGATTTTTCTTGTAAGTGCTGGATCTTCTTCATGCAGAAGAAGAGCGAGACATACTCAAAGTTCTATGAGTTCAAGGCACTGGTTGAGAAATAATCGGGGAATCAGGTGAAGGCTCTTAGGAGCGACAATGGTGGTGAATTCATCTCTGGGGAATTCAAGGACTTTTGCAGCGCAGAAGGAATTTGAAGAGAGCTCATAGCACCTCATAACCCACAACAGAACGGGGTTGCTAAGTGGAAGAACAGAACGATCATGGGTGCTGCACGGGCGATGTTGCATGATCAGGGCCTTCCCATACACTTGTGGGCTGAGGCATGCAATACTGCAGTATATGTGTAGAATATTTTTCCTCACAAGATACTTGGCATGAGTACACCTGAGGAGGCATTTTCTGGTAAGAAGCCTGATATTTCCCATTTGAGGATTTTTGGTTCACCTGTTTACATTCATGTGACGAAGGATGCCAGGAAGAAGCTGGAGCCGACCGTAGAGGTTGGGATATTTGTGGGGTACACTGATACGCCCCACAACTATCGTGTGTATTTGCCAAATAGTCTCAAGACTGTTGTGCGACGGGATATCAAATTTCAGGAGGAGAAAGCCATGAAGTGTTCGCTTGAGAGGAAGCCACACTTGCATGCAGATGAGGAGCTATTAGTTCCTAAGGATGAGCCTCAAGATGTGGATTAGCCACAAGAGGAGGTTCATGGAGTGGAAGAGACCACTCATGCAGCGCCAACCATCAAAGGGCAGAAGCGCACTACAGAAGCTGAGCGACTAGCTCAAGTTGCATAGAAGGTTGTAGGAGCACCTACAGCACAGCCCAGATAGAGACAGTAACCTGATCGGTACACTGGATACATGGCTCTTGTGACCAAGTGTATTGTGACAGAGCCATCCTCTTTCGAGGAAGTTGTGGATGATCCCACATGGGTAGATTCCATGGTGGAAGAGTATGATTCGATTGTTAGAAACAGTGCATGGGAGATTGTCCCGAGGCCAGAGGGGAAATCAGTGGTGGGTTTGAGATGGATCTACAAAGTAAAGCAGGCAGCTAACGAGAGTGTGGAGAAGTAAAAGGCAAGATTTGTTGCTCGAGGCTTTTCACAGATAGAGGGGATCGATTATGAGGAGACATTTGCACCTGTCGCAAGGTATTCTTCCATATGGATGATTCTTGCTCTCTCAGCGCAGATGGGGTGGCACATTCATCAGATGGATGTGAAGACTACGTTCCTCAACAGAATCATTGAGGAGGAGGTGTACATAGAGCAGCCCGAAGGTTTTGATATCTTCAGCAACGAGTCGCATGTGTGCAGGCTCAAGAGAGCGTTGTATGGGTTGAAACGAGCACCTCGTTCTTGGTACACACGGACAGACAGTTATTTCACCAGACTTGGATTCTCCAAGAGTGAGGCGGATTGTAACCTATACTAGATTGTGGTGGAGGGTAAGTTGCTGATCATTGTACTTTATGTAGATGATTTGATTTTGACAGGTGATGAGTTGTTGATACTCTCATGCATGGAGGATCTTGCAAAGTAGTTTGAGATGAAGGAATTGGGCCTCCTTCATTATTTCCTGGGATTGGAAATTTTGCAGCGCAATGATGGACTGTTTGTTTATCAGGGTAAGTATGCCCGGGAGATACTGGAGAAGTTCAACATGCATGGCTGCAAGCATGTTGATACTCCTCTTCCTGGTGGATGGAGGAAGGAGGATGCTACTTCGGCGGAGGTAGTGGATGCCACTGTTTATCGACAGTTGGTGGGGTCGCTTATGTATCTGGTCAATACACGACCCGACATATGCTATGTTGTTAACCAACTTTCACAAGCTATGGTTAAGCCTACCAAGCTCTACTGGAAGGTAGGAAAGCATGTATTGAGATATCTCAGAGGCACATCGGGATATGGATTATGGTACAGACAGTCGGATGAGGTGAAGCTGTGTGGCTTCACGGATGCAGATTGGGCAGGGAGCCCAACAGACAGAAAGAGCACATCTGGAGGGATTTTCAGTATCGGGTCGACAGTAGTTTCTTGGTACAGTAGGAAGCAGAGATCCGTGGCACTCAGTTCAGCAGAGGCCGAGTATATGGCAGCGAGTTTGGCTGCATGCGAGGCTATATGGATGAGGAAGATCCTAGTCGGGTTGTTCGGTTCACACTTGGATCCTACTGTGATTTATTGTGATAATCAGAGTTGCATCAAACTCTCGGTTAATCCAGTATTTCATGATAGATCTAAACACATTAACATCCGGTATCATCATATCAGAGATTGTGTGCAGCGAAAGGTCATGTTACTTTCATACATTCCTACGGAGGATCAGGATGCTGATATCTTGACGAAGGCGCTCGGCAGGAGAAAATTCGAATACCACAGAGGCAGGATAGGGGTTGCAGATAATCCATATATTTTTGAGAGGGAGTGTTGAGATTGCAAGATGATGAGCTTAGTGGAAAGGAGTTGCCTTCACTAAGTGGGCCCGCAGGCTATTTTTGGCGCAAAGTCTATTTTTAGACTATGTCTATTTTTAGACATATGGATCATGTTCTATGAGTTGCATGATGCTATTTGTGGATGGTTGGTCAAGTCGAAAAAAATAGATGGACTTATATTTTTAGACATATTGGGTGGAATCTATTTTTATATTGCCAGTCTAAAAATAGATATGTCGAATATTATTAGCTCTTAAAAATATTTGGACTCTAAACATTATCTTATCCTCTTGGAGCACTTCAGTTAAGTGCACAGATGTGGCACATGCAATTGACAGAAGGAATTACTCTATTCCTGAGGGTTTAGTGGAGCTATTGCATGGAGACTTCAGTTAGAACTCAGGTGATAGAGTTTGGTGGAGTTGATTGAGGAGTTAATGGAGTTGTGTTCAGTTTAACTCGGTTAAACATAGTTGAGCTAGTTGTATCTAGTCTAACTGATTGATACACTAGTGAGAGTGGTGTGAATTAATTATTAATTAATTCACTAATTATTAACTCATAAATCAACTAAAGAATACATCAGTTAACTTCAGTGCATGGACAGTTTCAGTGGAGACCAGTGGAGAGGTAGGTGAAAGAGAAAGTGTGACTATCAGTTGTGACCATACTGGTGCATGAGTTTGCACCACACATTGATGGAGATGCCAATGAGGATTGCGCAGTGCATACCAGGTGGATTCGAACTCAGATTAGGCCATTATTCATCTTGGATTGCACAGTAGAGGCAGGCTAACAGGTGGAGCAGATTGGAGCATGTGTTTTGTTAGATCTGAGCTTGTGTAGTGTGTAACAATTGGAGATTGTATTGAGAGCTTGTGAGGATTTTGTACAATGATTGTTACATGATCTCTATCATTATAATATACAGATAGTTGGGGGTTTTCAGCTTTAAGCTTTCCCATAAATACTGTGTTTATATGTGTGATTGTTTATGGTTTTAATGTGCGCATGCGATTGTTTATATTTCCACAAATTGATGATCAATAGTAGAAGAGGTTATGTATTATGCATGAAGCTCAAATAGTGTGTGATCAGGATAATCTCGGTGAATAATTTAACAGTTATTCAAATTTCTACATCCCTAGCCACAACCAGAAGCTCTCTAAAGGCAGCAAAATCTAGTCAACAAACTTTCAATATTCAGAAAAATAATAAAAACACTTTACATGTAAATCATGTTCACTCTAATCCAAGAATGAAAAATAACAGAAGCATCATTCAAAATGTAAACAACACTAGAAGATTTTATGATCACAGAAATTTATTTTTTAATGGACAATGTTTCTCATGTCATAATTTTGGTCACAAGGCTACTCAATGTGTTTGTTGGGCTAGGGTCTCCTAGGGTTAAGTTTGAATCAAGGGGCTTTGGGGTGGGTCAAAGCTCCTTATTTTTGTAATGGTTAAAAGAGTAAAACATGGGGCTCAAACCAAGGTTTGAGCCCATGGTTTTAGTGTGTCTACTTCATATAAGAAGGCATGGAAGATCAAATTCAAGAATAAATCAAGGAACTCAATGAATGAATTATCTAATGCTTATGTGATTTTGGGCAAGTTTCGTGATAAGTTTGAGTAGGGATGGGCTCCTGCGGTTATGTGCACGGAGACTAAATCCTAGGTTTTCTACGAGGAATCTACGGCTTTGTGTGCAAGAGAAATAATAGTAGTCATTGAAGATCTGCTTAATAAAGAGAGGTTTTGGTGAAATTATTGGTTTACTTGCATGATCTTTGTCTTATGTGTTAATGTGTTTATTTTCTTATAGATCTGCTATAGTTTACATTATTGATGCATATTTTTATGATTTAATTATATAATTTCGTGAGATTTCTATCATTTTCTATTAAGGGTTTATGCTAACTTAGATCTGAATAATAATAGATCTCTGTGTTTGTGCAAAAATGCATTTGTGTTAAGGGTTTTATTAAAGATTAGATCTGAATAAGGTTAAAAATAAATATCAAAACACAATATTGATTAGATAAGATCGGAAAGGGTTAGATCCATAGTATATTCCTCCCTCAAGGTGCAGAAACCTAGTTCCAGCACCCCCCCATACTACTTCAGGTAATACTTTGGTCTACGTAAGAAGATCACTGCGGAAAGGGCTAGTAGTTGGAGGGTTGTGTTGGTTGTGTAGAACACTCTAAACTTGGTTCAGGACCCCTTTAGCCAACAAATGGTTCCGTTTCTAGGACCGGGATCTGTTTGAGGGAGATTTGATGTTGTGGCATCCGACTAAGCCCGAATTACAAGATTGGTTGGATAGAAGGGTGCACTAGTTCACGATCCAAGAGAACTAGAATCCACGATTATCTATTGAAGAGTGGGAAAAAAGATTTAATTATATGTAGAAACACAAAATTTTCTTTGCATCCTTTGCAACAAAACTACACGAGTGGTTATCTCGGCTTACTGAGAATCAGACCTGTGTGAAGGACGAAGAAATCACCAAGTGGATTCCTGAGTTGATTCAGTAATTGGAAAAATCCAACAATAAGATCACCCGCGTAGAATATGACTGGATCAACAACATTCTAGGTGGATTTTTTACTGAATTTTCTATTGACGCCTTTGTGTCATATTCTGAAGTTAAAAGAAGCTTTTTCAAAGGTCCCTGAAGTAAGTTCTTGTGCTCTTTAAAGCTCTGGATTAAAATTATCTTATGTGAAAATGGTACTCTATGAAACCATATTGAGTGAATGTTCAGAAGAGGTCAACCTAACTCTACACGCAGTAGAAAATTTTATAATACAGAGCTAGATGGAGATTTTGTGTACAGTCCCCTCAAAGGAAGATCTGACAGTGATGAATATTCTGAAACAAGTAGTTCTGGTGAATCAACACAATCTAAATAAAGTACTAAAATTGTGCTTTAGATCCCATCCACCACACTCCCAAATCCACCTTATGCTCCACTCCACCTCCACCTGCACCTCCAATTGCACCACCTATATTCGATATGGCTAACTCTATTAAGATGCATAATTTTAAGGGTGTCGGGAATGAAGACACTAAAAAATTATGTTTTGTTATAGAGGTTGTGTGGAAGGCATAGTATATTAATGATGAGGATGTCAAGAAAGCGTGGTTCACTATTGCATTCCAAGAGCATGCGTTGGACTAGTATATGAGGTATGTAGCGAATAACCCTAATACGACGATAGATGATCTAAAAAATGCATTTAAAATAATAGTTCTGAAATCCAAATTCATATGCTCAATGTGTTACCGAATTAAAGGGTATTCATTAGGAAGTGAATGAGACTGTATGGGAAGCAGATCAGTAGTTAAAACGTATCATCGGGGATGGAGGCTGCACCATTAGCAATGATCAACATAAATAAGGGTTCATTGCAATTTTATTGCTGCATCTACACATACCTTTGTCTCAACAGAATATCACATCCCAGGCTGAAGTTGTGGAAATCACAATGAATTTGGAGGCTTCTCTAGTTCATAATGTGCAGGCCAAGGATCAACAGATTCAGAGTCAATTGGCTACCCTACACTTAGAACTACAAGCTTATGGAAGTAGAATGGGAAGGATGTGCACAAAGAGGTATGGTGTGTGCGCTACAAAGCTGAGGGACACTACAAGGATCAATGCCCAGTATATGGTGAATATCTAGCAGTTGGAGGACCGAGTCTAGTCAAATATACTCGAGGGGTTGGAGCACCACCATGTGTGCACCCTCCAATATGGTGCGCAATATGTCAAGTAGCCTGACAACACCCTAAAAACTATTTTTCTAGGTTACAAATATATATATATTCTGATGGCCAAGCAGATATATTTCAAATTTTCTCGATCTCTAGGCCATGATGATAAGAAATGTCATAGTTTTGACCCAATGATTGACCAACCTGTGACCTATAGGATGCAGTCAAAAAGTATAGGTCCAGACTCACCTGCGTCACCCTTGGGGCGAGGGGGGTTTCAGGGCCAAGGGAGAGTAGAAGGAGGAGATGTTCATGGAAGAGGCCAGATTATCTATTATAATTGTGGAGAAAATGGCCACTTCGCACACAACTGCTTGAACCTGACACAAAAATATTGTAGGTATTGTCGGAATTTTGTCCATGTAATTGAAGATTTCCCTATGTTGTTTGTGAATATGCAAGAGAAGAAGACCCCGACACCTACACGAGACATTTGGATGATGAGGGCGGAACCATGTGATGAAGAGCCTAGTGTTAATATTGTAACCAGAAGTGGTGTGAAAATTGGTGAAAACAAAGTTGAAGGTAAGAAGCCTATTGCAAATGTATGGGTTCAGAAATCCCTTGAGAAGAAGGAAGGATTTAACTTGCAGAAGTAAAAGGATACTTTTAAAAAGGAAAAGAAGAAATTTATTGACCCAGGTGCGTCGACATCAAAAGTACCGATTAGGCCTGTTGATGTCATAGAGGTGACCGATACAACTGAGCTGAAATTGTTCCCGCATGCTTCTATTAATATTTTGTGCAATAAGAAGGTGGTTTAAAACCTACAAACATTAATTGATAACTGCACTGAGAAGGAACAACTGCAGAAGGAATAGAGGGTTGCCAAAAAAATCTACAAAAGAAAAAGAAGGATTGGGTGGGAAATGCGATTGACTTCTCAGATAGGAGACTTTGAGATGGATCAAGTCATTCTGGATATGGGATCTTACACAAATGTACTACCTAAGAAAACATGGCATAGAATGGGAGAACCTAAGCTTGAATGGTCCATAGTTCACCTGTGCATGGATAACCAACAGCAAATTATCCCAATGGGTAGGCTCTCTAGGGTAGTAGTTGATATTGAAGGAGTCAAGGTATTTTTTGACTTTGAAGTCATCAAAATTGTTGATGATACAAACTTGTATCTTGCGTTGCTAGGCTTAGACTGGGCTTTCGATATGGATGCTATTTTTAACCTTAGGCACAGGAGCATGGTATTTGAAAGCAATGAGACAAGGGTTGTGGTCCCTCTAGATCTTGTATAAGGAGAAAGGTACACAAAGCAAGTGCACAACGAATATGTCGATGAAGATATTGAGCATTTCTACAAATTGACCGCAAGTGATGAGGATTGGATCAACCCCACAGTAGACGGCCATATTAGTTGGGAGAAATATAGTTTGTGCTTATCAGATTCAGATGAAGAATTGGAAAACTGATAGAACCGCTTACATGAAGTATCCACACTACATTGTAATCGGTTAACCAGATCTCTATGTTGTATATCATTTGAGGTACGTGAACTTCCCCATTATGTTGGTATAGGAGATGTCAATCTATTTTTAGATGAAATTGAGAGATTTTTCGGAGGAACTGCGGTTTTGTGCACTTGATATAGCTTTGCGCTCAACACTAGTGCACTGGTGGGGAACTCACAAAGAAAATATTGCTAATTGGAAGGAATTTCATCGAATGTTATGACTGTGATTTGGTAGCCCTAACAACCGAATGAAAGGAACATATTCAGGCACAGAGGATCCATGCATTCATTTAGCTATTTGGACTATAGTTTGGGGAGAAGAGTTGCAGCCATAATGGGTTCACATATTCATCCATACATTAGACAGGGTACCCATGAATTGGTACTTGGAGACTGAGCTGCGGCATAGTACCGCTGAATGGGTTGTGTTGAAAGAAAGCTTCATTTTGAATTTCAACTTTGAAAGTGGATTCCAAAGAATTTATGAGGCATTACAAGAGATTCGAGATGTTATCTTTGATATGAAAAAGGAATTGATGGTATGGGACTCACCAGAATGGAATGTGCAGATAGAGGTTGCAATTGAATGTCATAATGTGACCACTGAAGACAACGAGGATGATCCAAGAAAATATAAAATTCCCGATTCTGAGGGTCAGTGCATAGTTGTTGGACCTAAGAATTCATTTCCAGATGTTACCGAACTTGTTAAAAGTAACCAAGTTAATATTGGGATAGAAGAGCAGGCTAATTTTCCCAAAATAGGGGATTGTTGGGATGAATATATAGTGGGTGAGATTGTAGAGCTTCTCACTGAGTATTGAGATTTTTTACCCACTAATTTTTCTAATATAAAAGGGATTATTGGAGATCTTGGTATGATGAAAATGACCTTGAAACCAGATGCTTTACCTATCAAGAAGCACCCTTATATATTTAACCCAAAATATAAGAAAAATGTTAAGGAAGAACTAGAAAAAATGGTGGCTCTGGGAATTATTGAGCCAGTAGAGGAATCATATTGGGTGAGTCCCATGGTAGTCCAGGAAAAGAAGACAAAAGGTGAAATAAGGATCTATGTTGACTTGCGCAAATTGAATGATGCATGTGTGCATGATCCTTTTCCGACCCCATTCTCAGATGAGGTGTTGGACATGTAGGAGGCCATGAATCCTATTCATTTACTCATGGCTTCTCAGGATATCATCAGATAAGGATCGTGCCTCAAGACCATAGAAAGACTACTTTTGCGATAGAATAGGGTTCATTCCAAAATCTTGTGATGCCATTAGGGTTGAATAATACACCAGCCATATTTCATGCGTAGTAGTCGCTTCTTTCAAATACTATAGCCACAAGTTATTATAATTTTACTTTAATGATTGGATTATTTTTGTACTATTGAAGAAACATGTCTCAAGTTTTTGTTTGATGCTAGACACTTGTCGGCAGTACCAAATTTCTCTGAACTTGAAGAAGTGTATATTTCGCATCCCCTTTGGTATCTTTTTGCGACATATTGTTTGCCAACAAGAACTGATGGTTGATCCAAAAAAAAAAAAAATCATTATTAATCTGGATCCCCCAAAGAATGTGAAACAGTTGCTCTTGATCTTGGGACATACTGGATATTATCGTAAGTTTATTCAAGCTTATTAGAAGATAACTACTCTGATGGAGAAGATGTTGAATAACGAAGCCAGTTTCTGTTGGGATGAGGAATTTCAGGAGAGTTTGGACATACTCAAGGAAAAGATGGTAAGTGCACCTATCTTGGTATTCTCGGATTGGGAAAATTAATTTCATGTACATGTTGATGCTTCATGTATCACACTAGGAGTTGTATTAGCGCAGCCAGGTATTGGAGATATTGATCATTCGATTGCATTTGCAAGTTGGAAGTTTTCAAATGTAGAGCACAATTATTCAACCACAGAATGAGAAGGGCTAGCCATGGTGTATGCGGTGCTAAATTTGTGTCATTATATTCTTGGAGGTCATTTCAAGATGTTCATAGGTCACTCCCCTTTGCAATACCTGGTGAACAATCCTGTGTTGGGGGGGAAGGTCTGCAGATGGCTCCTCTTCTTTGAGGAATACGATTTAGAGGTGATTGTGAAGCTTGGAAGGTTGAACACCGGACCTCACCACTTATCATGCATTGAAATTGGTGAAGAACCAACTAATTTAGAGGATGGATTATCATACACACAGTTGTTCACTATTAAGATAGTTGATGATCATTTTATAAATATCATCCATTTTCTAACCACTAGAAGTGCACATACGGAATATAAAATTGAGCAGAAGAAATATTTGGTTGCACACGCAACAAAATTTCAATTGGTCACAGGTCAATTATACAAGATTGGAGCTGACGAAGTTTTGAGGCAATATGTTCTTGAGTTTGAAAGACCTATCATATTGGCTAAAGCACATGGAGGTGTTGTAGGTGGTCATTATGCTAGAAAATTGACCGCGCAGAAGGTCTTAAGAGTTGGGTTGTGGTGGCCTACATTACATGTTGATTCAACGTAATATTTTCGCACTTGTGATGTAAGTCACGGGATGGGAAGACCCTCACACAGAGACGAGATTCCACTACAATTGTAGGTAACTTTGCAGGCATTTGACAAGTGGGTAATTTATTTTGTTGGACCAATAAACCCCCCAAGGAAGAAGTCTGGAGCACGATATATCATCGCTACTACATATTACTTGAATAGGTGGGCAGAGGCTCAACCTTTGAAAGATTTCAGTGCAGAGACAGTTGCGCACTTTATGTTTGAGAATATTCTGACAAGGGTTGGGTGTCCCAAAATTCTGATGAGTGATCAGGGTACGCATTTCTAAATGATACCATTTAGGAGATAACAAAATAATTCAGAATACATCATCAGAAGAGCATGCCATATCATCCTCAAGCGAATGGAATCATAGAAACATTCAATAAGATACTGGAAAATGTGCTCACAAAAATATGCAACGTCGATCGTAATGACTGGGATGTGCGCATACCTGTTGTTCTATGTTCATATAGGACCAATTGAAATAATTTGATGGGAAAAACACCTTTCAGGATGGTCTACAGATAGGAGGTCATGATGCCAATGGAATACATTGCCCCCATTCTGCATATCATAGTAGTCACCAACATGGTTGATCCAGACATTATGGAGGAGTGGTTGTCACAACTTGCTACACTAGAAGAAGATAGATTCATTGTTGGTTTTCACCAATAGGTGCAAAAGGTGCATGAGAAGGTTTGGCATGATTGACATATCAGATAGAAGATTTTTAAGGAGTCTTTGGTGTTACTTTATGACAGTAATTTTACGCTCTTTCCAGGGAAGTTCAAGATGCACTGGCTCAGGACCTATATTATCAAGGAATTCACGAAAGGAGGTTCAGTTTGTTTGGCTACCTTAAATGGTGAATTCCTTCCTAGATATGTCAATGGTATTTGCCTAAAACCTTATAACGGTGACCCCATCCCTGCGTGTGCTAAATTACTATATGGCTGGAAGAATGTATTAGTGCTTTGGACAGTTGAGAGAGGGCGCAAGACTTTAAAGAAAGTTATTAGAGGTTACAAAAATTCTTGTTGAACTTTTGGACGACGAATTTTGTGGGCATGTAGATATCTACGAATCCAACGCAGAGGCTGCACCAGAAGGAGGTTACAGTTGTTGGAAATATAGAAACTAGTTTTTGGAATAGTAAAACTGGACATGACAACTTTATTACTGTTTGGAGCAGCGGGTAACCTCCATTTACGAAGGAGATTCTGCCATATTTGGGTCCATTTTAGAATTAATGGAGTTGCTTCAATGGACATAAGGTCATTTCGACTATGACACAATTATAAATATGGCATGGATTTCTGCATAAGTCCCCTTTTCTTTATAAGTGATATGATCGAGTTGTTCCCTCTGCTCTCTCTCCCTTTTCTGATTTTTATGTCTGTGGAGTGGGAACCACTTGAAGAAACTTTATCCCAATAGAGCTTAGGCCATTTGATTCTCGAAACCATGACTGCCACTAAGCCTACCCCTACTACACCACAAGTACCTGGTGCCAGTGGCACGTAGAAACAGAAGAAAGGTCAGACATCAGGTACTAAGAAGTCTCCCCGTAAGCAGACCCCGGAGTCTAAACTAGCTCCTCGAGCGGATAGACTAGAAACCAATGGCTGAGGAACCAGAGGTCACTGCACTAGAGGAAGGATTTTCTAAGGAGGTTGAGCTAATCTCATAGTTACCTCCATATATGGCACCACAGAATCCATCAGTATATGTTTCCAGGTATCCTGATAAGTTCAAGCCATGCATCGATACACCGGAGAATGTTTCGATCGAGGGTGACCTATTGGGATGGGTCCCCTCTCTGAATTTGGAAGATTTGGATTTGGCGGACCACATAAAGCTTCCTAAGTTTGCACCATCACAATATTTGGAGAAATTCCCATATGAAGAAACTAGATTCATCAAGGTAGAGCTAAAGAAATGGGCTTTGGGGATATAGAAGGTCGGGCTCCTCAGCCTACTACACATTCCCCACTTTGGTCGCAGCACCATTAACGATGTTTTTCTATGCTAATTTCTAATGTTGGTGCATGATAATTACCTCTGGCTGGGAATGCGGATTCTCATTGATGATATTCTTATCCACCAAATTATCAACTTGCCATACCAAGCATAAGACCCCACAAAAGCCTTCGGAGGGAAGGGTCAGGAGAAGAAACTTGTCGATAGCATGAAGCATAAATATGGAGTGGTCAGGAATACCAGAGGATTTTCTATTAGAACCATTAACAACCTTGCAGTCAAATTTGCTATGCAGGTCTTGGCATGAAAATTGATGAGGAAGTGTCACACTACAGAATTTTTAGCACCATCCATTTCATTAGTAGTACAATGCATCAAAGGGGTGCAATATAATTGGGCCAAGTAATTTTTTCAATAATTCTTTTGGAATTTCCTTCGCAGGAGGAAGGAAAATTGTTCCACTACGCATGGCTTTTTCCGTTGGTCGCGCTAGTGAGATGGAAATCGTTGTCATAGTCGCAGCTCCCTGACATTGAACCTGGTCTATGTGAAGTAGCGCGCTATGCATCTCTATGGGCGATGAATAATCCTTCAAGACTGACATAAAATAATATATTTTGGGTCTTATTCCTGGCTTAGCTTCATCAGGTAGTTTTTTCAAAGCCACGCCTCTCGCCTATGTTGTATGATCAATATAAGCACATCGCGGTCTTCAAATATTCCTTTCATAATGTGCAAATCCATGTGAAGGCTAATATGTCCAAGGTTTTGTATGACCTGCCTTACCTTGTCATGGAAGATGACCTCGCCCGAGTAACTACCAATTGGCATCCTTCCTAGTTGATTGCAGTGAAAAATACCGATGCCACTCCTTTTGCCCAGCCAAAGCCATCTGCGTCAAAGTCACGCACATTAGGGTAATTTTGAGGTCTAAAATGGGCCTCCTAAGTAACATTTACAACCAAAATAAACTTTATAAGAACCAATAGGATTCAAGATGATGATTTCAACCATGGGGGATGGTTCACCATTTTTTGAGTAAAAAAGTAAAAAGATTAAAAAGTAATAAAATAATAAAACTACTTTTTCAACCCGCATTTTCAACTTATCTCCTTAATTTTTAACTCAAATTTCGAGTGGGAGTACTCGTTGTATTAGAAATTTAATTCCTCATCCAAGGAGTACCCATGTTCCATACTTTCAATTGACCTTGCTACATGAAAAATGAGAAATACATGAAAAAACGTGATTGCAATTACATTTTTCATGTATTTATGATTTTTCATGTAGCAGGGTCCATCATACGTATGCAACATGGGTGCTCCTTGGATGAGGAATGAAAATTTTCATCCAATGAGTGTTTCCACTTGAAATTTGAGTAAAAACATAGGGAGATAAGTTGAAAATATGAGTTGAAAAAGTAGTTTTTTTCCCTCTAAAATTTGATGATGTAATCTAATATTATTTTACTATTTCCACTATTAATTTATAATTTCCTTAGGAGGCCCATTTTAGACCTCAAAATTCCCCTAATGAATAAATATATGCAAGAGCCTATGATGACAACACAGACAAAGGAACAACCAAAGCACATTGTGGATGTTCCTAGCGACAAAGAGTTCGAGGATATTGATGGAGATATTGTCAACGCCACTTCAACACAGAATGACATTCGTCAAGGCCCCAATATAGGACTCTAGTCCTTGATAGGCTCGTGCATGATGAGGAATGCAACCAAGAAGACAGGGACTGAGCCCCTTGTCTTAACAGAAGGTGACTTTGACGAAATCGGCAACACCGTTAAGAACGTCAGTGAAGAAGCTTGGTGTACCATTGAGCAACAATACAAGACCATATTTGATGATGTTCAACAAGGCCTCCAGCAGCTAAAGGTTCAAGTGAGCGAGATCCAAGCGAGTGTAAGTCAAGTAAGCATGGTTCAAGCGAGCATGCTATCAGTCAACACCCTAATCTTTGAATCAACCATTAAAAGCATATTAATTCAGATTCTGGGCGTAACACTCGAATCCTGTCACGCAGGAAAATGCACCATAAGCTGCGATTGGTCAAATATTGTAGTTAACTTGGTCGCACTACCCAGTGGCAAGTTGCATGCAATGCACATGCTGATCACGGATGAGTTGCAATATCAGAAATTTTGTGCGTTGTGCGCCACTACAAAAAAACAAAAGCGGGCTAAAAAATTATACCAGGGACAGTAGATCACCAAGCAAACATGGAGCACCACAGAGAACCAGCGCGCACAGCTAGAAACATTCATTAACTAGCTCCATTTCGAGATTCCAAGTTTTTCAGCCACTACAAAGCTCGAGACTCTTGCAGCCACGCTGAAAGCTTCAAAGACACAGATAGAGATAGTTCACATGGACCTAGAGAAAAATATTGCAGACCAACAAATGAAGCTACAGCTAGGGACACCACCAGAAGTCTGGGCATAAAGAGTAGCCATTATTCAGGAGGCCATGTCCATCATTACTGTGGTTTTATATAAATGCAACACTTTGATTGAAGATGCACTAGGGATATGGTCCTCTATCCAAGAAGATCTAGTACTTCAGCAACTCCAGATAGACATTCGGGATGAGAAACTTGCAAGTTTGTGAAAGTAGGGTCATGGCCCGGACCCTCGTTCCTGCATAGAGATTATCTCGGTTGCAGAAAAGCTGACATATTCAGGATGAGATGGATACTCTGCACTGCAATGAGCAGCTCTTGGAAGCAAGGACCCAACCTTGGGTTAATGAAGCACTACAGTTGTCACAAAACATTTAGGGTACACTCAAGGAACTCCCACTAGACTCAACGCAACATCATCTTAGTAGTAGAGGCATTGACCATAGAAATGTTAGCCGAAGAAGCACTGAGCACTGCCACACAGAGTGTCGAGGCCATCCAACCTCTGTAAGAATCCATCCAAGCACTTAAAGCCAAGATGTTGGAATCCATACCAAAGTGACTCAAGGATGAGTCACGAGTTTGTGTTGGGGGGTTGTTGGACTAGACCCCTAGGGTTAAGTTTGAGTCAATTTTTGTTATTTTGTAAATTTTAGGTAAATTGACTTAGGGTTAAAGTCAATGTTGACCAGGTTAAACAATCGGGTAGTTTGGGGCACATGGTATTGTGCACCCATGGTTTTCAGCTCATGGTATTGCATGTAATGGAGCCTATAAAAGGCTGGGAAGACTTCATTGTAAGATGGGCCTAGAGGTGACCGGTGAAGGCTCACATGGCCGGATTGGTCATGTTTTTGGCCAATGGTTAATGAAATTTCATTGGATGGGTTTTCCCTGGATTTGGGGTTTTTTCTGGATAAAAATTTGTGTTCATGTTTATGTCTTTTTTTGTTGGTTATGTTTTATTATTCCTCTCGGTAGTTATTTATACTCTTTGGTAAATTATTTCTTCATTTGGTATTATATCCATATTTGGCTTCAGAGGGACGCTTTTGTAGCCAAGGGTTTTATTGGCTCGTGGATGGAGATATGATTTGTTGTTGCACAACTTTTTATTCCACAAAGGCAAGGGAGAGGAGAAGGCGCAAAGTGTACAGGGCTAGAGAATTTGCCATAAAGCAACGAAAAAAAAAAATAATGGAGTCAAAATTTTATTACATGTAAATGGGCATATTGTTGTAAGACCTGGTATGGTATGCATACCCCTAGTTAATTACTGGTAAATTCTACGTTAGACCTAGGTGATAAGGGGGATTCCAAGTTAACAACTACCTTGGGTATAAAAATTTAAGGGGGGGTAAGGGCCAAAGTGAGTGGTGCTCACTCACTTGGCAAGGTTGGTTGGATTTAGTCAGTAACCTCAAGTAAATTTTAAGGGGGGAATGTTAGGTAAATTGACTCGGGTTTAGATTCAAGGTTGACCAGGTTAAACAATCGAGTAGTTTTGGGGCACATGGTATTGTGCACCCATGGTTTTCGGCTCATGGTATTGCATGTAATGGAGCCTATAAAAGGCTAGTAAGACTTCATTGTAACATGGGCCTGGAGGTGAGTGGTGAAGGCTCACATGGCCGTATTGGTCATGGTTTTGGCCAATGGTTAATGAAATTTCATGGGATGGGTTTTCCCCATAGTTGGGGTATTTTCCAGATTAAAATTTTTTTTCATGTTTATTTCTTTTTTTGTTGGTTATGTTTTATTATTCCTCTCGGTAATTATTTATATTCTCCGGTAAATTATTTCTTCAGTAAAAGCACAACACGCAGGTCAAGGTGCTTTGGGGTGGGTCAAAGCTCCTTCTTTTTGTAATGGTTAAAAGGGTAAAACATGGGGCTCAAACCACGGTTTGAGCCCATTATTTTTGCGTGTCTAATTCATATAAAAAGGCATGTAAGAGTCAAGTCAAGAATCAATCAAGGAAACCAATAAATGAATGATATGATGTTTATGTGATTTTGGGAAAGTTTTTTGATAAGTCTAAGTAGAGATAGGCTCCTGTGGCTGTGTGTGCACATATCTAAGTCCTGGGTTGTGTGTGGGGACTCTGTGGCTGTGTGCACAAGAGAAATAATTGTATTCATTGAAGATATACTTAATAAAGAGAAGTTTTTGTGAAATTACTGGTTTACTTGCATGATCTTTGTTTTATGTGTTAATGTGTTGATTTTCTTATAGATCTATTACAGTTTACATTATTGATGCTTATTTGTCTGAGTTAATTATATAATTGTGCAAGATCTCTATTAGTTTTTGTTAAGGATCTTTATTAATTTATATATGAATATGAATAGATCTTTGTGTTCATGCAAAACTGCATCTGTGTTAAGGGTTTTATTAAATATTAGATCTAAATCGGGTTAAAAAGAAATAGCACAACACAATATTTATTAGATCATATCGGAAAGGGTAAGATCCATAACATATTCCTGCCTCAGGGTGTGAAAACATGGTTCCAACACCCCCCATACTCCTTCGAGTGAGACTTTGGACTACCCAAGTAGATCATTCCCAAAAGGGCCGTTAGTTGAAGGGTTTTTTTGGTTGCGCAGAACACTCTGAACCTAGGTCAAGACCCCTTAATCCAACAATGTTGCATACAAATCCACCATGACTAGAGAAGCAACAAAACAAAGGAATGAGACAGGAATCAAGAAGAACACCTATAATAATCTCTCACCTCTAAAAGATGAAATTGAATGCTCATTTTGAAATAACTTTGGACATGAGGAATCTGAATGCAAGATTAAATTATAGCCTGTTAAGTCTGAACTTTACCCATTTTTGACACCTATCCTAGGCCTTGCCTCCCCTATTTTTGAACCCTTTTTTCTCTTTAATTATACCTAGTTTGGCTATGTTATCTAGTTTTGGGTAAAAACGGTACCATAAGCCTAAGGTATGTTAATTTATCATAAGAAGTGTCATTTTATATAAATTTGAGTATTCTTTAATCTAGTTGTGTCTTTATCTCATTACTACTTTAACTAGTCAACAACTCATGCGCAAATTTGCTAGATTCGAATAGTTCTGCAAATCCTACAGACAACTCATGTGGCCAAGATTCCTATAGACGTTCTATATTTCCTGCAGATATGCCGATTTCCTGCAACAATCTTGATTTCCTACAGCGATATTGATGGTTTACCATCTTCCACTCATCTCCAGATCAAGTAAAGACATGGGTTTTGAAGGGAATTTGCTGCATATGGAAGCTATCCTATTCATTGTTTCGAATCCTCTTTTGCAACCACCCAAGCCTTCAGATCTTCTCTCGTTCCCACATGGAGAAACAGCTTCAGCCACTCAATGGAAATCGTCTAATACATGCTTCCAATCATGGTTTAGAGTCAACAGAAGTTTACTTTGTCAACTTGTATCTGTATCATTGGCTGTAGGCTTAGATTAGCGATCTACTTTGTTCAAGCCAAATATGGGCTTTGAGAAATGTATAAATATGATGTATTTCACTTTGTAAAGGAGGTTGGTTTGGGATTGTTGTTGATAGCAAGATATCAAATTGTACTTGATTGTAATTTCGATATTATTAAAATATTTTATGTTTTTTTTACCTTTCTGAGATGCTTCTTTGACTTTTGAAGGAGTTGTGAGTGAGGGAGGGCCCCCTTCGCTCACAACTCCCATAGCATAGTGTGTGTTTTATTTCTGTTTCATTTACTCATTAATAATTCTTGTACACAACTAGTGCTTTATTTATGCATTTCTTGTAACAAAATGTTAATTGGTTAAGTGATTTAATTCTTTATGTTAATGAGTTCATTTCATTTGATCAATTTTTGGATTCAAGCTCTTTAAGTTGGATTTTTTATTGTGGTTGATATTTTATCTTTTCCTGCATCAATATCAGCAAACCCAAGTGTTGTAGAGGGATGTTATAAGCCAATCCATAGCCATTGATGCTAAAGTATTGATACAGGAAAGAAGCATGATTTTTTTACTGTTGTTTGATATTTATCTTTTCATGGTCAATATCAGCAATTATAACTGTTGTAGAGGGATGATATATGCCACTCCATAGCCATTGTTTCCAAGTATTGACATAGGAAAGAAGCATTAGTTGATGTGTGTATAATTTATTAACACTTGAATTAATCAGCATGCATATACTTTGCACTGCATCTCATCAGTTTACCTTCCTGGGTTGACAATTTATGATTGGAAAATTATAAGCATATAATTTGACTCAACATTTTGGCGTCATTGTTGGGGAGGTGCTACGGGATGATACTGAAAGTGTTTTAGTTTTATTTTGCTGATTTTGTTTTTCAAGACTAGGGGAGTCGAAGTGCAAAGACGAAGGGAAAAGCCCACGCACCCACAAAGGTCATACACTCACCAAAGCTGTGTCCTAATTGTTTGGTAAGCCTTTTAAATTTTGTTTGAATACTAGATGAATAGGGTCCAAATTTTTCTATATTTTTCGTGGTGGTGTGAGCACCACTTTATTTACTAATACACTGGCAAGAAAAAGGAAGTCTGCAAGAAACAAGGCAATAAACAAAGAAGAATCTGAACAAGAGATCTGCATTCCAGAGCAGATTGACACTTCCATAGCAGAACACTCTATTGGAGAATATTCTATTGTTTCCCATCTAGAATATCCCCTTTCAAGGAAGAAAACATCTCTGCTCAGTGGTCATCCTGAAGAATATTTCCTTTTGAACCCTGTTAAAGAACCAGAGTTCCATACCATTGACTCCGAGGAATCCATATTCTTCAAAGGTCCCACTCTTTCTTGGACTGATATGGCTCACGAAGAAGGTACTGGTAATTACAATGGAGGCTTTGATGAGAAGGAGGAGAAACTAGTCACATTTGAATTCCCTATTAGGGAGACTGGTGGAGCTACTCAAATGAAAAATATCCCTCCTTCAGCCTTGCCTAATTTTTTTGGTACTTCTAGTAAGGATCCAAATTCCTTCCTATTCGAATTTGATGTGTTGTGTTAGAGCTATGACTATTCTTCCAATGCTCAGAAGTTGAATTTGTTTCCTACTACATTGAAGGATGCAGCTCTCAGGTGGTTTATGGGGTTGGGGTCAATCTCCATTGCAACTTAGGATGAAATGAAGAAGGTATTCCTGAGAAAGTACCAAGACTATTGAAAGACCAGAGACCTCAGAGAAGAGATTTTTGGGATGACTCAGAAGGAAGGGGAGAGCCTTGAAGATTTGGTAGAAAGATTCCAATACAATTTGCAGAGATCTAATATGAATCAATTGGATAAAGAGACTAAGAGAACCATTTTTCTTAGGGAAATTAGAACTAAATATCTGGAGGTATTAAATCTAATGGGAGCAGGTGATTTATCAAAGCTGAGTTATGATGATTTTTTTGAGATTTGTAAAAGATATTTAAGAGGAAATTCCAAGGTTTTAGGAGGACCAAGAGATCCTTCTTCCAAGCGTGACAAATCAGTTGCCGGAGTTGGAGTAACCAGAGCTGAAATGGGTAATTTATTTGAAAATTTTAAAACTGATATTATTAGCACTTTATCTTCACATTTGGATGTTTTGTAGGCTAAGAAAAAATAGGAGAAACAGGATGAACTGGAGAAAGCCTTGGCGGTTTTCTCCTCATAATGCAAGAAGAAACATGCTTTAAGGGAATTCCCTGTTGATAATATTGAGGTATGTCAAATTTGTGAGGCTGAGCATTTCACTGATCAATGTCCTTCTCTGCCTGAAATTAAAGCATCATACATAGCACATCAAGGAGCTGTTAATGCACTTTATACAATGGCACCTCAGAGACCATGGAAGCCATGTCTTGCAAGTATTTCATAGTCAAATTTTCAATTTCCTTATGCTCAAAATCAGATGTCGAATGTTCCAATGCCCTGGCAGCCTTGGCCTCCTCAACAACCTTGGAAGGGGAACTATTCTTATCCTACTACACAAAGTTTCACAACTCCAAATTTTTATTCACAACCCACACTGCAACAAATGGTACAACCACAACAACAGCTTCAATTGGCTGCCCCACCAAATCAACCTCATCCCACACAGCTTCCTACTCAACTAGTGTCTAATCCCAAAAGATAAAACCGTCTAATCTGCTGACAACATTGGATTGGTAACTTATCCCACTTTTCCTACCTACTGTATTACACCTTAGGAATTGCATGAATTTTCTAACCCTTTGTTACAGGAATTTCCTGCGTATCTATAGGAAATTTCTATTCATGTACAGTTGCAGGAATTACCTGTGCAGCTGCAGGAAATCAGTTGTAGGTTGGGAAAAGTGGTGACTCGGGCCGAAATAATTGAGGAGATTGTAGAGGAAGATATGTTAGAAATTCCTGAAGAGGAAACCACACCTGAACTAGAAAAACCATCCACCTCTAGGCCACAATAACCTTCCTCATATCATATAGTCTAGCCTCCTTTTCCAGAGAGGTTGGAAATGGAAATTAAAACAAAACAACTTGAATTTGATCTTGTGTCTGAACTGAGAAATATGTGCATCAAGATCCCATTACTGCAAGCAATAAAGTACATCCCAATATATGCCAAAACAATGAGGGAACTATGTACCAACAAACCATGGAGACAAAATAAAGAACCCTCAACAATTCAAGTAGGTGGAAAGCTTGCAAGTTTAATGTCTATCAGATTTGTTACTGAAAAATATGTGGATCCCGGAGTCCCTATGGTGTCCACCTTCATCAATGGATACCCTATAAAGAACACTTTGATTTATTTAGGTGCAGCCATTAATATGATGACTATGGAAACTTTATCTCATATAGGATCCTTTGACTTATTACCCACTCCTACCATGTTAGAATTAGCAGATAGGTCTAAGGTAAAGCGAGAGGGGGTTTTAGAAGACATTGTCATCTCATTGGATTCTTGGGAGTACCCTGCAAATTTTTATGTTCTTCAACCTAAAACTAAATTGGTAGGGCACCCATTGATCTTGGGGAGACTGTGGCTAGCCACGGCTGATGCCTACATAGGGTGTAGATATGGAAACATGACTATCACTCATGGGGATGAAACAAAACATATCAAATTGTATCCCCCTGCTAAACCCCTCTTGAGATCAGAAAACATGCATTGGGTTGAAGAATAAGAAGAAAATGATTTGGAAGGTACCCAACCAGTTTTAACAATAGCCCAAGCCATGATTCTTAAGGAAAATTCTGAGGAAAATCTGATAAATTTTTGTATTTCTAATCCTAATTTCCCGTAGCATTTAGAAGGACAGTCTAGTCATAATTTAGATATATTACTGATCTGTAGGATTTTTATGAACATAGTTCAACTTCTAAATTAAATTCAGCCCTCTTATCTGCATTTCCTGCATATTCAATGTCTAAATGGGGGATTAAGGTAGTCAAATTTTTTCTTGAAAAATATTTAAACATTAATTCTACCTTAACTCATGAACAAGAAAAGCAATTAATTCAAACATTGAAAAAATTTCAGATACATTTGTATGGGAATATACTGATATGAGAGCCACTCACCCAAACACATGCATTCATCACATTTATATAGAAGAAAATGTTAGGCTTGTGAGACAACCAAAAAGGAGGATGAACCCTGCTTTAAGGGAAACTGTAAAAGATGAATTACAAAAATTGTTAAATGTAGGATTCATCTATCTTATCTCAGATAGCCAGTGGGTATCCCCACTAGTCATTGTCCCCAAGAAAAATGGCAAATGGTGAGCGTGTGTAGATCATAGGGAATTAAACAAAGCAACATTAAAATACCATTTCCCTTTACCATTTATAGACCAAGTACTAGATACTCTAGCAGGGAAAAAGTAATTTTCCTTCCTAGATGGATTCAATGGATATAATCAGATTAGGATAGCCCCTGAGGATTAGGAAAATAAAACATTTACATGTCCCTGGGGTACCTATGCATACAAAGTATTACCATTTGTTCTATGCAACACACCAGCCACATTTCAGTAGGCGGACCTTGGTGTTTTCTCTGATCTTTTCTCTGATCTTTTGCATGATTGTGTAGAAGTTTATATGGATGATTTTACAGTTATGGGTGATACCTTTTAGGAAGATTTACATAATCTTGAAAAAAATTGCATATATGTAGAGAAACTAATCTTTCGTTAAGTAATGAAAAATGCTTTATGATTATGACTGAAGGCATTGTTTTGGGTCATCATGTTTATGCTGTGTGAATTAAGGTCGATCTAGAAAAGATTGAGGTTATTGTAAAGTTGCCCCCACCAACCAACCAAAAGGGAGTTTGTAGTTTTCTTGGACATGCAGGTTACTACATAAGGTTTGTTGAAAATATTACAAAGGTAGCCTCTCCATTGTTTAAATTATTGACCAAAGAATCTGAATTTCATTGGAATGATGATTGTCAAGCTGCAATTGATAAACTCAATGAAAATCTTTCTTCAGCACCTGTCTTGAGAAGCCCAGATTGGAATTTGCTTTTTCGTATTTCCACTGATGCCTCTGATTCAACCATAGGAGCAGTATTGGGTAAAAATAAGGATCTTGTAACCCATGCCATTTATTTTTTTATTAAAAACTTGACTCCTGCAGAACTGAATTACACAGTAACTGAAAAAGGATTGCTTGTTGTGATTTATTTCTATTAATAAGTTTAGACATTACATCACGAGTTATTAAGTTTTTGTACACACAGATAGTTCTGTTATTCCTTATCTCATGAATAAACCAGTCACTAATGGCATAATTACTAGGTGGTTGTTGTTGCTGCAAGAATTTGACATCATGGTATTGGATAGACTAGGAAAAGAAAATCAGGTAGTTGATTTCTTGTCTAGGCTCAACCATGTAGGTGAGGATGTTCATGTTAATGATAACTTTCCAGATGAAAATTTGTTTGCCATTTCTGTTAAAACACCTTGGTTTTCAGACATGGCCAATTATCTTGCTACAAGAAAGTTTCCACCTTACTTTTCATCTAATCAGAAAAAAAGAGAATCATTAGGAAAAATGTTGATTATTCTTGGATTAGGGGAGGTCTCTTTTTTACTGGGCCTGATTTGATTATTCGCATGTGTGTCATAGAATATGAGATCTATGACATCCTAAGAGAATTTCATGATGAACCGTGTGGAGGACACTTTGCAAACAAGCAGACATCTTATAAGAGCCTTCGCTCAGGTTATTATTGACCAAATATTTTCAATGATGCAAAGGAGTATGTTCAAAAGTGTGATAGCTGCCAAAGAATGGGGTGACCTGTACAATCAGATAAGATGCCTTTGCAACCACAGGTTCTTATAGAACCATTCGAGAGGTGGGCTCTTGATTTGTAGGTCCCATCAATCCTATATCCAAAGATAAGAAGTATATTTTGGTTTTTACTGATTATGTGACAAAGTGGGTGGAGGAAAGAGCACTAATTAAAGCAACGAAAAAATTAGTGGCATATATTCTTTTCTTGGATATTTTTGTAATATTTGGAGTACCTAGGGAAATATTTACTGATTAAGGTTCTTATTTTGTGTCTAATATTATGCAGGAAATTGTGCAAAAATATCAGATTACCCACCGGAAGTCCACCCCTTATCATTCATAGGCCAATGGGCGGGTGGAATCAACCAACAAGGTGCTGGAAACAATCCTTACCAAGACAATGCAAGTACACAAGAAGGATTGGTCTTACAGAATTCTTGAGGCCTTGTGGGCTTACCAGATTACATGGAGGTGTACCACTAGCTTCTCTCTGTATGAACTAGTGTATGGAAAACAAGTTTTGCTGCCCATCGAATTTCAGATCAAAACCTTTAGAATGGCATCAGATTTGGGTATAAACCTTGATGAAGCACAACAACAGAGAATCTTGCAGCTCAATGAGTTAGATGATATTAGGTAGGATGCTTTGTAGCATACTGACTTGATCCAACAACAAGGGGCTAAATTGCACAACAAATACAACGAGAGGAAGCAATTAAAAGAGGGAGACTAGGCATTGTTGTATGATTCTAAATTTAAAAACTTCAAAGGGAAATCTAAGACACATTGGCTAGGCCCTTATGATATTGAGAAAGATTTTGATTATGGATTTGTTCAGTTTAAAATTATTAATGATGAGAATGTTACCGTCTTGGTGAATGGGCATGGAATCAATCTATATCAAAAACCCCAATATAAGGAGGAATTTGTGCAAGAAATTGTGAAGAAGAAGGAGTTGGAGATGGTAAGGGAAGCCTAGAATTCCTTCCACTGTCTCTTCCTGATTTCTTTTCTAATACAATGAGCTCACTCTGTTCCTCCTAATGCTCGATAAACCATGAGATTAATTTCTATTGGGTATATGTTTATTCCTTTTTCTGGGCCCAATGGACTACTTATGGAAAAGGAACCCCTTGGAGTCTTCTTTTTCAGTATTTCGGACTCTCTAAAATTGAAATTTGGTGAACATGAACTGCCCTAGGCTCGTTAAAAACACAAGTTGGTAGATCCCTTGGGATCCTTTCAATAAATAAATAAAAATCAGTTAATTTATGGATTGCTCATGTTGAACTGAAGTGGAATTTCTTAAGGCCCTCCTTCCAACAATTCTAGCCCATCAACATCAGCAAATTATCTAGGTGAAGGATTAGAGCTTTGTGATGCCTTGGAGCTTGTATGCCCCAATGACAGGCTATCTCAACAATGGTAATGGAGAATCATCATGAATTCTTTACTACTGGATCCTACAGGGGGTTCGACAACAACTCATATATTCAGACCCGATAGGATGCATCAAGGTACCTTGGTCCTCACACTCATTAATGGTGATGGACCTCGCATTGGTTAACAGTTGACCTCAATGGCTAGTAATCCAATGAGGCCATTGCACATTCGAAATTGGCACATTCATTCATGTGCAATAGAATATACACAATGGGTGGAGAAAGTGGTTCCTCCATATTCAGCTCCAATTCTTGCAGAATGTTCAGCAGTTTCAGTTTTTAATTCTAAAGAATGTTCACGGTTATTTCAATTCCTACCAAATTTTCATCAGTTGGAGTTCAATTCCTAAAGAGTATTTAACAATTATTTCTACATAATGTTCAGAAATTTTAGTTTTAATTCCTGCAGAACATTCGATAGTCAGTTTTAAATTCCTAGAGAACTTTTGTTAGGCACAACAACACCTGGGTTTCCTGAAAAGAAAAAAGAAAATAAAAATCATTAAAAAGAACATTAGATTAAAATCATATAATAAAGCATAACAATCATTATTTGGCTAAGGTCATGGATTATATGTCTGATATAATGGGTTATCATTGCAATATCAAGCTACGTCATCGAGGAAAGGACCGTTGGAGGTAAGCGATAAAGTACAGCCAGTGATAAGATGCTTGAGGTAAAGGTACAATGACACTTTACTTTTAAACAAAATAAAAATTCCCATAACTAAGGCTATGGTAACCCTTGCGGCCATGAGCCGTTGCGGCATTAATCCCATGACTTTTCATCATCACACTGACGGTGGTTGTACTTCTGAGGTCTGTCCTGTAGGTCGGATCATGATGGCAATCACGATCACGACCTGTCATCGAAAAATCCCTGTATTTCCTATTTGGTTCCTTCCATCGTCGAAACCATGGCATAATTCTCAGACTCTATTCCTGAAACCCTCATTTTCTCTATTCCTTCCATCCTCAATTGCCATGTTTTTTTCCTCACTTGCCTATCCATTTTCTCCTCCAACATGTCTAAGCTTCGATCCCCCATTCGATTTGAGCCACAGGACCTTGCGCTGCTAGACGCTGATCCTTGCAAAAATGCGAGAATAGAAAAGGCAGGATGGATGCCTTTCTTCTAGAGGTTCAATGGCCATAACTCTGAAGTAACAAAATATTTTGCCCTAAACTAGAATGGAGATAAAGCACAAGTTGGAAACATACAGTTCAGGTAGACGGAAGACTTGGTGGTGCAGGCATGTGAAATCCCGCTAGATGGAGAGCGATGGTTTAAAAAATTCCGCTTCAACAAAGAAATGTGTCCATATTTCCCGCAGAAAGATCACTAAAACCCTGACTAGAGTAAGGGGATTCTAAAGGAGTTTTTAAGGAGTAAGTATTTCCAGTTATTATTTTTCCTGCAGAATTATGTTACATGTGAGGGTCTCTTTGGCCTTGCATTCCTTTTATATATTAGGCTTCTCGGACAGTTCTGAGACAAGGCCTAAATTTTCCCTATTATTTAAAAATTTCATTGATCAAAATGTCCAATGTCGTGAAAGAGAGGGTCGCCCACATAGAGGAAAACCTCTACCATCACGAGCTGGTGAAGATTATTTTGGTGGAAGTCCTGCGGAAACAGAAAAAGACATGGGAGGAATTTCTGACAGAAAACCATTTTTTGGATGATGGAGACTCTGACTCCTCAGGATTCAGGGCAAAAAATCCGACAGATAAATCAAAGAATAAACCGCAGACCCATGGACCAAAGGTGAAAGAAGATGACAGGGATGATGAAGTTATGGTGACCAGTGAAACTAGTGTGAAGGGCTCCCAACAGAAGAGTCCTTCTACCCCTGATAAATGATATACCAAAAGCCAGGTTGCTTGGTTGGTCATTAAGGATATAGCAAAATAAGGGACATCACCCAAACATTTTACCAAGAATATAGAGAAGTCTCATGGCCAGGCCAACAGAAAGCAGACGGTAAGCCCTACTAAATTCATTGACAAGGGCACTGTGTCCTTTCAGGATCCTTTAATGCTAGAAAATCAGAATGAAGCCGTGAAAGCGCAGGAGGATTTGAGTGTGCCCCAATCCTCACAGGGGCATCATGAGGGAGAGGTGACTCCATTAAAGAAAAGGTCTCTACATATGCTGGAAGAGACCATTAAGGAACTTACCCTTTTAGAACAAGCCTTGAAAGCAGAGAACACGACCCTGAAGGAAAATAGCCTCAAGATTTAGAAAGAACATGAAGAGTGGCATGAGAAAGCATCCCACATCATGAAAAATAAGCAGGACCAGATCGACCACTTGAAGAAGAATAATGAAATGTACAAGGGACATATTCAAGTGGAATCTAGTCAAGCCCAACAAGATCATCTAGCTGTAGTAGATGCAACCCAAGAGAAAAGTTGATTTTCTATTTGAGGATTGCCTCAGTTTTTCTTGCATAGGGTCATGCAAGATTTTTAGTGTGGGGGAGATGTTAAGTCTGAACTTTACCCATTTTTGACACCTATCCTAAGCCTTGCCTCCCCTATTTTTAAACCCTTTTCGCTCTTTAATTATACCTAGTTCGGCTATGTTATCTACTTTTTTCTAAAACAAGTACCATAAGCCTAAGGTATGTTAAATTATCATAATAAGTGTCATTTTATCTAAATTAAAGTATTCTTTAATCTAGATGTGTCTTTATTGCATTACTACTCTAACTAGTCTAGAACTCATGCGTAGATTTACTAGATTCTAATAGTTCCGCAAATCCTGAACATGTCTCATGCGGCCGATATTCCTGCAGAAATTCTGGATTTCCTATAGATACGTCAATTTCATACAACCTTCTTGATTTCCTGTAGCAAGATCTATGGTTTACCATGTTCCACTCATCTCCAGATCGAGTAAATACATGGGTTTTGAAGGGAATTTTCTGCATATGGAAGTTGTCCTATTCATTGTTCTGCATCCTCTTCTGTACCCACCAAAACCTCCAGATCTTCTCTCGTGCCCACATGGAGAAATAGCTTCAACCGCGCAACGTAAATCATTTAATACATGCTTCTAATCATGGATTAGACTCAATAGAAGTTTACTTTGTCAATTTGTATTTGTATCATTGGTTGTATGCTTAGGTTAGTGATCTACTTTGTTTGAGCAAAATATGGGCTTTGATAAATGTATAAATCCGATGTATTTTTCTTTGTAAAGAATTTTGGGTTGGGATTTTTGTTGATAGCAAGATATCAAACTGTACTTGACTATAATTTCAGAATCAATAAGATAGTCTATGTTCTGTTTACCTTTCTAAGCATCTTCTTCGAATTTTGAAGGAGTTTTGAGTGAGGGAGGGCCCCCTTCACTCACAACTCCCGCAGCATAGTGTGTGTTTTATTTCTGGTTCATTTGTGCATTATTAATTCATGTACACATCTAGTGCTTTCTTTCTGCATTTCCTGCAGCAAACTGTTAATTGGATAAGTGATTTAATTACTTATGTTAATGAGTTCTTTTCATTTGATAAACGTTTGGATTCATGCTCTTTAAGTTGTATTCTTTATTTTGGTTGATATTTTATCTTTTCCTACATCAATATCAACAACCCCTAGTGTTGTAGAGGGATGTTGTAAGCCACTCCATAGCCATTGCTACTAAAGTGTTGATACAGGAAAGAAGCATGAGTTGTTGATTGTTGTTTGATCATTATCTTTTCCTGGTCAATATTAGCAATCCTGAGTGTTGTAGAGGGATGATATATGCCACTCCATAGCCATTTCTGCCAAGTATTGACATAGGAAAGAAGAATTAGTTGATGTGTGTATAATTTATTAACACTTGAAGTAATCAACCTGCATATACTTTGCACTGCATCTCATCAGTTTACCTTCCTGTGTTGATAATTTATGATTGGAAAATTATAAGCATATAATTTGACTCAACACAGCCAACATCTGAAAAGGAGAAACTATCAACAAATTATAAGGCATGGAAAAGGAAGGACTTAGAATCTGAAAGTTGTGGCATATCATTTTTTGAAAAAGGACAAGAATATCAATGGTACATTGACAGTGGATGCTCAAAACACATGACAGGTGATAAAGATAAACTTCTTTCATATAATGCATTAGAGAAAGAAAATAATGTCACTTTTGGAAATGATTCATTTTTTTTCATTAAGGGTAAAGGGCATGTTTTTATAAAAGAAAAGGTTAAAGCTAGAAATGTTATGTATGTTGATGGATTAAAGCATAACTTGTTGAGTTCCAGCCAAATGTGTGATCAAGGAAATGAAGTGGTCTTTAGATCAAAATAATGTGTGGATCGTGAACTTGACACAGGAAAAACCATAATAAAAGGAACAAGAACTTTGATTAATTTGTATATATGGAAAGGTGGCCAAGAAAAATGTTGCCTAGGCAAAGAAGAGGAAAACCGGTTTTGGCACAAAAGGTTGGCACATATAAGCTTCTCTCAAATAAGAAAATCAAGAAAGCTCAAAGTTTTTTTTGATATGCCCAACATCACCCTACCAAAAATCATCATATTCAAGTCATGTCAATTCGAAAATCAAAGCAAATTTCAATTTAATTCCAAAGAAGGATCAGCAAGTAAACCTCTTGAACTTATACATACTAATTTATGTGGACCAGTAAGGAAAAATTCACCTCATGGAGAACAACACTATACCTTATTTACTGATGACTTTTCTAGAATATGTTGGATCAGTTTATTGAAACACAAAGGTCAAGTATTTGATAAATTATAATTCTTCAAATCATTAGTTGAAAATGATTTAGATCTTAAAATCAAATGTCTCAAATCTGACCGAGGAGGAGAATACATATCAGATGAATTCTTTGATTTATGTGAACAACATGACATAAAAATACAATTTTATGTAGCCAGAAACCCTTAATAGAATGGAGTGGCAGAAAGAATGAATAGAACAGTTCAACAAATGGCTCATGCTATTATTGATGAGTCTGGACCTCCTAACACCTTCTGGGGTGAAGTTGTACATAACGTAGTAAATATTCTCAACAAGGCTCATGTTTGTGTAAAAACTTATAAAACTCCATATGAACATTGGTATGGTAAGCCACCTAATGTAAAGCATTTTAGAGTCTTTGGAAGTAAATGTTTTACCAAAAATAATGATGAAAAACTTGGTAAGTTTGAAGCTAGGGAAGATGAAGGAATACTTATTGGTTATTCATCTAGAAGAAAAGGATAAAAATGTTACAATAAGAGATTTCAGAAAATTTTTGAATGTATTGATGTTGTGATTGATGAAGCATGCACATATCTCAAAAAGGTAACAACAACAAAAGAGGATGATGATGATGAATGTTTTCCCACATCAAATCGAAATGATATAGAATAAGAAACCAATGAAGTAGCAAAAGAAGACAAATATGATAAATAAAAGGCTCCATCCAGGTATGTTCAAAAGAATCATCTAGAAACTTAAATTATAGGAGGAAAGGAATCTGGGGTAGAAACGAGAAGAAATCTTGTAGGATCTCCTATTTATCTAGCTTTATTATCCACCACTGAACCACAAAATGTAAATCAAGCTAGTAAATATGAAATTTGGGTTAAGGCCATGGATGAAGAACTTGATCAAATTTAAAAGAATAATACATGGGAATTGGTTCCAATGCCTCATGATAAAAATGATATTGGGACAAACTGGATATTCAAAAATAAGTTGAATGAAAATGGAGAATTCATTAGAAGAAGCAAAGTTAGACTTGTTTGTAAAGGTTATGCTCAACAAGAAGGTATAGAATTTGAAGAAACATTTGCTCCAATAGGCAAACTTGAATCCATAAGAATTTTTCTTTCATTTTCAATTTTTTTCCATTTCAAAGTTTATCAAATGGATGTAAAATTTTCATTCCGTAATGGAGATCTAGAAGAAGAAGTATATATTTAAAAACTAGAAGCATTCATTTTAGGTAATGATGAAAACTCAAAAAGGCTTTATATGGGATAAAACAAGCCCCACGAGAATGGTATTATCGTCTTGACAAGTATCTTCAACAACAAGGTTTCACAAAAGGATCCGCAGACAGTAACCTATACACAAAAATTGAGGATGATAAATAGGTAATTATTGTTTTTTATGTTGATGATATCATATTTGGGAGTAATGAAGAAACTATGAGTCAAAAATTTTCTTCGGTTATGAAGCAAGAATTTGAAATTTTTTTACTTGGGGAACTAACATATTTTCTTGGTTTACAAGTACAACAAGAAAAATATGCCATCTTTCACTCGAAAACAAAATATCTCAAGTAAATTCTGAAAAAATATGGGATGGAAGACTGTAAACCAGTATGTACTCCAATGATGACAGGGTGTATCCTTAGTTCACATGATGAATCTACCACACTAATGAACCATAGTACAGGAATATGATTTGAATTCTTCTTTATCTAATAGGTACTAGACCAGACATTATGCATGTAGTTGGGATCGTTGGGTGTTTCGAAGCCAATCCAAAGGAAACACATCTTCAAGAAGTTAAGATAATATTCAAATATCTCCAAGGAACCCAGGACTTTGGCTTATGGTGTCCTAAACATGCATATATTACCCTTCATGCATACACATATGTGGATTTGGTTGGACATTTTGATTACCGGAAAAGAACTAATGGAGGTACATTTTACATGGGACCCCAATTGGTATCTTGGTTCAACAAGAAGCAAAGTTCGATTGCCTTATCTACAATGGAAGCAGAATATGCGGATGTTGCATCTTGTTGAACAAAACCCCTCTGGATGATGTAGAAACTACAAGATATTCAAATCAAATGTTATCCACCCATATCCATCTTATGTGATAATACAAGTGCTATTCGTATTTTGAAAAATCCCGTTATACACTCCAAGACCAAGCACATTCCAATTAAGTATTATTTTCTATGAGAACAGGTGCTTGAGAAAAAAATAAAAATTGGAGTATGTTCCCTCCAGAGACAAGTTGTTGGTATAATTACTAAACCTATTCCAAGAGAAGCATTTGAAAATCTCAGACAAAAACTGGGAGTTGTCTCTGCCTCATTTTGTAGTAATCAAGCCTGCTCATTCTACAAGTGAAAATTCAGAAGTGTGCTTTCTGTACGCAGGTTTCATGAAGCATAGTTGCGTATTTACGCGAGTTTCAATTCAAAAAAGAGTGTATACATCTCTGATCATAAATACTTGGGTCCAACTCAAGAACAGTCTCTGATATGCTTATGTCTGTTATTTATTGTTCACAGTTGATTACAGTATGCAGTTGTTTCTTATAATTGGTTTTGAGCTCTAGAATTTGGTTCAATTTGTCATTTATGCTTTTTCCGATTAATGAAGATACTTTGATGCGTGAATTGATGATCTGATAGAAAGCAAGGAGCACTAATTCAAGGGGAGTTTTAGCCTTGGTAATGCATTGTTGGCATTATGTTTAATTCACTACTGAAGATGTTCAAATGGTTGTCACTTTGTACATGTCATTTAATGTAAAACTCATATGGAGTCTTATGATGTAATTATGTAAACCCACTTGGTTGGGTAATTGAGTCATATATGTAACCCATGTTGGGAATTTTCTGGTATGTAACCCCACTTGGTTGGGTGTTTGATGTAAGGTGGATGATGAAGTTGAAATGTTGATTGGTTGAAAATATTCTTGATGTTGCTAACTATATAAGGGTTAAGATATCTATAACCTAAATGAATCTATTCAATTCTGTGACTGATTCAGAGTAACAATTTTAGAACTTAGTATATTGAGATATGTACGCAGATTTCTCTACAAAAAAATGTGTATACATGTGGGTTGCCTTAAGTGAAGTAGAGTATAGATTTTGGTTTATGAATGATCAGGGTTGCAATTGATTCAATGTGTTTATGTAGTATTCTAAATTCAATTATGTGTTCTAGTTACAATGATCCCATTGTTATGTTTGAAATAAGTTGGTGATTGGTTAAGTGAAAGATTAATTTAGTGGTTGGTTCAGTATTCAATTGATTAGTGATTGGTTGGTTCATTGGTTGTTCTTAGGAATTGGATGAATGTTTTGGGTACAATAATTAGTTTCAGTTTAGATATTTGGCTTATATGTTGTTAAAGGGTTCATCATGGATTATGTGATGAAATTGGTCTACAATTTGTGATGTATTAAAATAGGTGGATCCATTGTGAAAATGTATGAAATGTGGTCCATGGATGGTGCTAAGGGTTGGAGCCTTCCGTGAGGAAGGAAAATATTCTTGCCAGTAATAGTTGTTGATCAGATCAAGGGGTTGAAGCTTGCTTGCAGTGGGTGTTGGTAAATGAGATCAGGGGTTGAAGCTCCCTTCTAGTAGGAGCTAGAGAAAGATTGAAGGTTGTAGCATTCAGAAGGTGGGTTCATGCGTACTAGCATGAGTCTGCACCAGTACAAGAATGTAAGAAGTTTTTGATAACAACAATATTGAAGTCTGAGATGACAACAATGGAATTTTTCTCCCAAATTTGGTTTCCATATTAAATCCTGGTTTTCATGTGTGTTTCTTATGTGTGATTGTTAATTCTATTCTTACTTCACAACCTTACAGCTTATCAAATGTCTAATGAATCTCTTACATTCTTTTTAAGTTAAAAAGATAAAGAATTAGCTGATCTATAAGCTTATTAAGCATACACTAGTTTCCTGTATAATAGTCATGTACATACGCAAGTTGGCTTCAGTAAAGTCACGTACAGAATTCAGAAAATAAAATATTATTGTGAGTTTTTTAAATAATGATTCAGCCCCCGTCTCAATATTTTTCCCAACAATCACTTGGTGAAGGATTAAATTTTTCATAACTTGCATTGGGCAAGAGGACCAAGAAGAGCTCCAAAATGGTTAATTTTTGGACTAGTCGAGTAAGAGAGGGAAATGCATTCGAACGAGACTCAAACATGGATCACACACATAAATTCCATTAATAAAAGCTAGGAAAATTCATAGGACCCATGGTCAACAATCACACCTTTAAATGAAAACAAAGTGATACTTATTTCTGGGTGTGGTAGTTAAAACACCACATTGTGATATTTAGGATATAAGTTGTGACACAAGTGTCGACTCTAACCAGAAAGTGTGCTAAGTTGTAGGAATTTGTATAGCACATACTTTAATG
The DNA here is from genome assembly GCA_034641835.2 of Pinus albicaulis. Lineage (NCBI taxonomy): Eukaryota > Viridiplantae > Streptophyta > Pinopsida > Pinales > Pinaceae > Pinus > Pinus albicaulis. The sequence continues at coordinate 644,116,769 of CM076584.1, read as the reverse complement.
ATATATAGGACCATATAATGTATAAATAGTGTGATAGAACTACCTCTAGTGATATGCAAAGGTACGACTCATAGAAGAGTGAAAAGAAATAATATAAACACCTGCGATGGCAAGAAAACATGAAAAAAACACTTGTAAACGCTAAAGAAAATTAAAGAGACACGTCTTAGGGAAAAGATAACATGAAATTCCACTTTTTAAAGTAAAATTAAGAAAAGTGACAGTCGTGAATGTGAAAGCGGCATTGACACTTCGAATTGAGAAGAAAACTTAAACACTTATCAAAACGTGACTCACCTATTGTAAGATCCTCAGTAGGCTCCAAACTTTAAGTTTAAGAAAAATTTTGGAGGGTGTTGATTGCATCATCAACACTATGGTAAGACTATTATTTTTCCAACTAAATTTGAGGTTAAGTTGTCAAGAACTACTTGAATTTGGATCTAACCACAAAAAAAACATCGCTTAGGTCATCTTAATAATATTTATGAGTTTATATATGTCTCATTGCATCAAAATTTTATTAGTAAAAAATAAAAAGAAGGTGGCATGAAATACATTCTAGAAGGGTGATTAGGCCTTGAGGTATGATTCTAGATTTAAGGACTTCAAGGGAATGTTTTTCACATGATATTTAGTTCCATATGATGTGGATATACTTCTTTACAATAGCATTGTTAAACCCAATACTATTTGTTAGTATGAATCTTTATTCGAAGTGTACGAAAAAAGACCACTTTAAATACGCATAACTTATAGCCGTAACAGTAGAAATGACTGCTAATATCTTCAGATCTGCAATTAGATGATCAAGACAAATTCTGCAAAAATCTAGATCTATGCATTAGAAGACATTAAATAGTAGAAAAATAATATTTACTCCATAGATCCAATAGACAAGACAAGAATATATCCAATGAATAATTTTATTAATGGCACCTGGGAGGAAAACACAAGAGGATGTTCCCTGTTCTCCTCAATGGGATGGGTTCTTGTGAGTCCTCAACACTTCAGATTTAGAACTTCTCTCTCTTGATTGTGTAGATAACCCAGACAAAAATGGAAAAGTATGGCTATGATTATGGATCAATAGCCAAACCAAGTGTTGAGATCCAAAGTGATCTTTAGGCAACAAGAGGTGACAAATTAATGGGAAAACCCTTCTATTTATAACAAAATATTGAGTTAGTCTAGAGATTGGTGCATAATTAAAATATTATTAACCAAATCTAGATCCAAATTTTATGGAATATTTTATTATATTTGTTGGAGGGAAAGAATTTGACTTGGAGTCAAATCCCCTTTTTATTTGTAAATAATAAATAAATGATTTATTTATCATTTTAAGGATGTGATTAAGTAATAAATAAATAAATGATTTATTTATCATTTTAAGGATATGGTTGAGTAATAATCAAATAAATAATTATTTATTTAATTATTTAAGGGTGAATTAGTCATATTTAACAAAGAATATTATTTAAATAAGGTTTAAATAACTAATCTTTAGGAAAAAATAAGACAAATAATGATTTATCTAATTAATTTCCTTGTTTTGGGTTAAATATAACCAGGAATATTAATAAAAATGCTATTTAATTAATTATTCTTTGAGGAAAATCAAACAAATATAGATTTATTTAATATTTCCTTATGGGGTTTCCTATTTAGACCATAAACAATTTAATAAAGGTGGTTTACTAAGTTATTTTTGATAGTGAATGCAATTTTACTTGGGGTAAAATTGGTCTTACTTGGTGTACTTGGGTCCATCTAATAACAATGGATTAGATGACCAAAAAATGGTGTGACAGATTTCCCCCCAGCGTGCGAGCGTTAGGAGCTAATCGTATGACCGAAGTACATTGTAAGAACTCAATCACTAGACGTCAAAGGGGAAGTCAAAGAGAGAGGAGTGTAAGGTAGACCAAAGCTCTGAAAGAACTAGACCCTGAGGAGGCGAGACTTGCAGGTACAACAAGTCTCTTTGATGAGTGAGTACCTGCTATAAGCGGGGGGGAGGCATACCTATGCCCACCGAGGCAATAGTACAAACAATAAGGCATCCAGAAAACCACGGGACGTAGTAATATAGGAAATGATGACATAAACATGAGCCAGATAAATAACATGACAATGAATCCTACATACATATTGTGCCTGGGATAACAGCTAGGACTTATACAATATTATCTGAGACATGAGATATAAATGCAACCCAGATGCCCCTGAACACAGGAAAGGGCTCTGAAAATCTGATTGATACATGCAAACAAAAAGGCACTGCAAGCGGCTGAGGCTGACATCATCAAATGTATGGAGCTACATCGAAGGTTGTGATGAAGAGGTCATATGAGTGTGTGGGGGGCTACCTGTAGGGCCACCCCCTCATGAGGGCTGAGACATCTCACACACACCCGGGAATCACCGATGTCATCTCGTTACATCACCGGACCATCGAAAGTACGCGTACTCTCGATCATGCTGAAAGGAGCTGGAGCTAAGAAACAATCAATTCAAAGGGTAATAAGGAGTCCCTTTGCCTGATCCGAGGCACTGAACTAGAGTGGAAGCTGGAACTAAGGTACACCACCCTCTAGACTTGTCTTCTGGAATGAATGAATTCATGTCGATAGAAGGAGGTCTGCCATAGGTGAGGCAATAAGGGATCCTCAACTAGGGCATGAGAGAAAATAGTAGAGTGACTGACAGAATGACACCAATGATGATGATGAAATGGGGGGGAGTGAGTAGCATGGGGGGGCCGATGGGGACCATAAAAACATGATTACCAGATGGTGACTCATGAAAAAAGTCGACATGAGCATGGAAAAGTATGGAGAAAACATGGTGCCCCCAGTACAAGTGTTGCAAGTGAAGAAATTTGATTTTGTGGAAGGGTGAAGTTGCGCTTCTTGGGAAAATGTGTCCCGGTCAAGTATCAAATCACTAAAAACTAACAGATACCCATTTGAGGGCTTAGTGAGAGCTTTCCAATGGTGTGGACGGTTTGGTAAACAGAGCTACGGTTGGATCGCAACGAGCGAAAGAAGAAACATGATTTTCTCTTTAAATAAGGCAGTTTCCCTCCAAATTCATTCATTTGCATGTGGAGCTATGGTGAATGTGGAGAGGAGAGAAGGCCCTAAATCTTGCGGCAATTGTAGCGGACAAACCGACTGTTGGAATTGGTAGCTGTCAGTTTTAAGTAAGAGGCCTAACCGTACTCTTTATTTTCAGTGGATAAAAGTTTAGATTAGGTCCTTAATGCCCAAGAAAATCCCTCTACTCCTCCTCACGGTCGAGTCACAGTTTTTGGGGAAAAAACTGCGACCTGGGTAGCAGGTTTTGGCCAGATAACTGCGACCTGTCCCAGGTTTGGGCCTGAAAAGTGCAACCTGGCCGGTAGGTGTGTTTCAGTGATGTTTTTTGGCTGAGCACTAAGGTTTTGTGATGAGAAATAGTCTTTCCTATCTATATACTGATTGATATGATGTTTTTTTGTAGGTATGGCAGAATTACAGATTAACTGGAGAGAGAGGGACCTGGGCACATTGCGTTCGGAGATCCGGGAGGATTAGGGTGTCTGTAGTGCTTTGGCCAGGTTTGGGATTCTAAAGTTTGTGGAGAACCCTTTGATGAGAGATGGGGAGCTCTTATTGGCCCGGATTGTCAGCTATTGGGACCCGGACCATGAGGTCTTTATAGTGCAAGGGCACCAGATCGAGTTGACGGTCCAGGATATATATTTCTTCACTGATCTCCCAACACTTCGGATGGTAGGGAATACTCAGCCAGTATTACCACATGGGTAGAATATCATAGAGTTTGTAGAGCACCATTTTCGTCCAGGTCTCCAAGTCAAGGGGACTCGGATACCCATCGGGGATTTGGAGAGGTTAGAGACCCGTGCTGTGGCTGCAGCAGTGTTGCGGATCTTGGGCAACCAGGCACTCCATTACATTATGGGGGGACAGATGATGCTGGTGGAGAGTGTCTTGGGTGGGACCTACTATGGGTGGGCCCAGATGATGCTGTCATCATTGAAACGACAGTTGTCGCTATGTAAGTGGCAAGTGAACCATGACTGTGTGTATGGTACAGTTTTGTGCACTTTCTTCTTTGAGAAGATCCTGACACTTCGACCTCGCATACAGCTCCCAGATGGGGGCCCGAGAGAGCCTAGGATGCACCAGTGGGGGCGACTACTATGAAGAGGAGGAGGTGGAGTAGTTGGATGAGTGTTTCGTCCTGATTTCTTTGTTCATTGGGATCAGATGCCACTGTATATAGATGACTATCCCTATAGTGGGATGAGTTATTGTGGGGACCCAGATCTACCACTTCCACCTGGTCGTATATGGGGACCGGATGGTAAGTGCCACATTGATGATCTTTTACGTGCATTTAAAGTTTTTATAATATTGTATGTAGTACTGATTCTTTTACTTTTGGTATGCAGATATAGCACCTGTAAAACCAGTCGAGTACATGGGGCATCCTACAGTATCAGGGGCCACAGGATCTAGTGGACCAAGGGCATAGCAAAATGAGGACACAGCAGCCCTTCTGGAGGACATACGTCATAGATGTGAGAGGCTTCTGACCAGTGTTTTGGAGTGCAGATGGCAAGACTTAGATGACCAGTAAATAGAGCCATGTATTGGTTTACCCTTGGAATGGCGAGGGATCATGTGATGCATGGTGATGTCCAGACAGAGTGTTCGTGATCTACGAGCTACGAGGGCAGATCTATTGGCTCGAGATCCTCCGGATAGTGATTAGTGTGTAGGGGCGTGTGGTGCCCCCATTTTTGAGTTTTTTGGTAACATACTATGGGCATGTCATATGTATCAGAGTTGATGAACTCTAAAACATTTTATATGACACATAATATGGATATGCATCATTTTGATATCTTTATGTTATTGTCTTGTGTTAAATGTGTGTGTTAAATGCCAATCCAGAATGTGGTTTGCAATGCTATCTATGTAGTGATTTTGTGCTCTAGGTACATGACTGAAAGTAATGATTTCAAATTCACGCATCAAAAGCTTCACTCGTAAATATCTTCTGAAAAGGATAGGATTATGCACATGATATACACCATTCAATTGCATGACAAGAAGCAGGGAATATAAACGAACATGAAGGTGGAGGATGCGATGTGAAAGGGCATCAGCTAATAAACCTCGCATAGCATCATATTCAGCCTGATTATTGGTAGCAGTACCAATGCATACACTGTTTGAAAGAACAAGTGCCCGCAAAGGGGTCAAAATGGCCCAACCTGCTGAGGCTAAATTCCGGGAGTAGCGACTTGCACCATTTGCAAAACCGATATAAGGTGTCAATAGGGGGTCCCTCTGAAAGGTGCCACAAGACAATAAAATGGAGGGTAAAGAACAATGTTGGCAACCTGAGCACATAGTAGAAATTGAATGCACTCTACGTAAGGGAGTGATCTGGGTAGGATGTCTACTTCCCACATGCTGCCAATGAGGGGAAATGTGGTAGCTACAGGAGACGTAGCTTGAGCTCAGGCTACATAAGTCACCAACAGTATGGATGATGGCATCCTGTTTATGAGTAGGAAAGATGAAGTCAGGGGTGGACGTAGCTTCCATGATGTCGTTGTCACAATAGGAGGTGGAAAGATAGGAGGAAGGGAGACCACATGACACGGCAGGGCTACCTGACTCATCATCATGAGAAGAAATACTCACATGCACATCGTCGCAGGAGATGAAATAAGAACAAGCAGATAAAGGATCTACTGATGTTGAGCCCGAGGTGTTTGCTAAAAGGGGGTCAAGTGAAACAATAGGAGAAGATTCAAAGGGAAATTTTGTCGAGGGTCTCAAGGATGATGAAAGGTAGAGGATGGTGGCCGCATGCTCCGTAATGTTGACATCGGGGGGGGAATGTCAATAGGAGCGGGTAAATCCTCAGTCTGGCCTGCAACATACTGTGCAAGTACGAGAGAAGTGGATTGGTTCTGTTCAATCTCGTATTCCCAAACTACCTCTAAAGAGGCACGGTAATGCGTCAGGTGGGGACAATGATGAGTGTAATGGCCATGGAGACTACACAAAGCACAAGGGTGTTTGGTGTGAATATTCTTGTTGTTCTTGGTAACATTCATTGATGAAGCAGAAGTTTTGGGACCTTCCTCTCAAGGAATGCGACATTAACCATGGGCTTGATGCAGGGAAACTCGAGAAAATTATGGGTGGCATGACTGATGACATCACAGAAAGCGCAGGGCTTTAGAGGCAGGGGAGATGCAGGGTCATTCGGGGCTGCTTTTTCCTTTGAGGCCCTTTTGCGAGCTTTTCGCTTCTTACCCAAAGCGGTTGCAACAGGAGGTGGTTCCTGTTGAGGTGGTTGAGGCACTGTGACAACGGGAGAAGTCAGGGGGACCGGTTGAACTGGGTTCAAAGAAAGATAAGGTTTAGGTTGACCTGGCAGGGTGGCAGTTGGAGGATCAAGGTACCGAACCAAGAGCCCAATGGTCAAGTTAGGCAGAGAGAGGGTGGCCATGACAGGTGCCATATAGATGCCTGGTGGAGGGACTAGGAATAGTATCTGACCGGAGGGGTAATGGCTAGGTGGGACGGCTCCTAAATGGTTAAGGCCTGAAGGAACCGACCCAAGAGGATAAAACGGCTCATGAGTACTAGCTAAAGGGCCAAGAGGAGGAGGTCCAAGAGGCTACATCGAAGGGCTAGGGGATGGCTATGGAGGGCGAGGATGTAGCTGACTAGTCGAGGCGGGCCTCTTGAGAGAAGCCCGAAACGATTGCATCATGCAAACATTCGATGATCTGGGATCATATATAGGAGGAGGAAGACTAGGGAAAGTACCAAGCAAGGAGGAGTCCTTGTAGATGCTAGGTGAGACACTGGTCAAAGGGTCGATGGTTTGCTTGTTGGCCACTGAAGAGATAGTGGACTCAGGGGAGGTCTAAGCCTTTGGCTCGTAATATGTCAACTAGTCAATGGTGACTATATTTCCATTATGGGGGAAGGACATCTTGCAGTGAACCGCAGAAGGGATAGCTGACATTGCATAAGTGTATCTACGACCCAAAATAATGTTGTAAACCAAGGGAGTGTCTATGACTTCTACGTCAACGCAAACCGTCTTGCCCGCAAGAGTGATAGGACAATTACAGAATAATCCAATGGGCTTGGAGGCGTGGCCATCGCACGCTTGGAGATTGATCGTGGAATGGGCCAAATCAGGAGATCTGAGTTGTTTCCAAACTGAAGCGGACATCACACAAGTGGATTCCCCCTCATCAATAATACACTGAGAAACGTTGGCGTTTCGGATCTTGACTAGGATTTGGAAAGCAACAGAAGAAGGGAGAGGAGGATGTTCTGACCGGTCAACATCAAATACAATCAATCAATCGTCGAAAGGGTCTACAGTTCCCACGGCAGACAAAAGAGCTTTTCGTTGTGAAGGGTACGACTGGAGGAGTTCCAGCGTTGAAATGGAAGCAGGGGATTATGCCAAATCATCGACTATGCTATACGAACGGGCGGCTTTTCCAGAAGCAGCATTTCGGCATAATGGACCCTTAGGGATATTGGTATGAACCTCCGCCCTAAGCTGAGGGATCTTCAAGGGGCCATTAGGTGTCGAAAGAGTCTATGTAGAGACTGAAGGAGGTGGCTCCAGGACAGACGCAGCAAGAGGCTTGCTATAATGACAGGACCGAGTTTGAAGATTGATGCCTACGGTTGAAGGTTGATCGGATTTCATCATGAGAATCTGGTCATCAGGGGTAACAGACGGAAAAGGTTGGGTAATAGTGTGGTATACATGGGGTTGGGCAAAGAGAGGAGGCATGTTGTAGCCTGAATACGTGCTACCAAGAGGGGAAGATGTGCAAGGGGTGTTGGCCTTTCCCTGAGGAAAATCAGAGCCCATGGGAGGTTGAGCAATGATGACACACACATGGCACCAAGGAAAAAGAGACCGACAAGGGTAGGGAGGTGAAAAATCAAGTGATTACAATGTTGAAACAAGGGCAAAGAGGTGTAGGATCAAATGATTTCAATGTTTTAGAGTCTTTTCTTGGTGGTGTTAACCAACCCTTTTTCTCTTAGGGTGTGTGTGTAAAAAGTGTGTAAAGTTTAATTTTTAAACCCAGACATTTGTAGAGAAAAATAAAAAGTGTTGTTGTATAGCTGTAAATAACCCTGCAAATGACAGTATATAGGCCTGCAAAACAGAAAATAAATAGCTAATAATGCAATAATCTAAACCCAAGAAGGTGGGCCTCTTAACAACTAGTCAATAGGTGAGTAAAAAACTAATCTAAACACACTAAAATAGGCTAATAGATGTTGGGTCAAGAGGGACAGAGATTTGAAAGACAAAATCTGCTGGAAAGTGGTGCAGAAAATAACAACAAATCAGAGGAAAATTGCTGTAAAAAGTGGTAGCAAAAGGCTATCTCTAGGAAGGAAGCGGAGTGCCCCCTAAGGAAAACCCAAACAAAGCTGAAAGAGGAGATTTGGATGGTTAACAAGCCAATCTGAAGTGGATCTGAAGATGAGGTATCAGATCTGAAAAAATGGCTAAAGACTCTGATATTTACTCCATAGATCCAATAGACAAGACAAGAATATATCCAATGAATAATTTTATTAATGGCACCTAGGAGGAAAACACAAGAGGGTGTTCCCTGCTCTCCTCAATGGGATGGGTTCTTGTGAGTCCTCAGCACTTCAGATTTACAACTTCTCTCTCTTGATGGTGTAGAAAACCCAGACAAAAATGGAAAAGGATGGCTATGATTATGGATCAATAGCCAGACCAAGTGTTGAGATCCAGAGTGATAATGCAATGGAGGTGATTAATGAATGGGAAAAACCCTTCTATTTATAACAAAATATTGGGGCGGTCTAGAACTCGGTGCATGAATAAAATATTATTAATCGAATTCTAGAAGCACCCTTTAGGAATATTTTATTATACTTGTTGGAGGGAAAAGGGTTCTTGACTTGGGTCAATTCCTTTATTTATAAATAATAAATAAATAAATGGTTTATTTATCATTTTAAGGATGTGATTAAGTAATAATAAATAAATAATGATTTATTTATCATTTTAAGGATATGGTTGAGCAATGATCAAATAAATAATGATTTATTTAATTATTTAAGGGTGAATTAGTCATATTTAACAAAGAATATTATTTAAATAAGATTTAAACAATTATTCTTTAGAAAATAATAAGATAAATAATGATTTATCTAATTAGTTTCCTTGTTTTGGTTAAATATAACCAGAAATATTAATTAAAATTCTGTTTAGCTAATTATTTCGTGAGGAAAATCAAACAAATATATATTTATTTAATATTTCCTTATGGGGTTTCTTGTTTATACCATAAACAACTTAATAAAGGTGATTTACTAAGTTATTTTCATAGTGAAAACAATTTTACTTGGAGTAAAATTGGTCTTACATGATGTACTTGGGTCCATCTAATGATAATAGGTTAGATGACCAAAAAATGGTGTAACACTATTGTTTAAACCAAGATTACTTTTCTTTCCAATGAACACCACTTATGATTGCATTGAAACCCACTATCCAAATAATATTTTATTTTAGATATTTCATGCCATCTCAATTTTGAGGTTTTTGGTGTAGAGGCTCGGCAAATTTAACCTCTAACAAATGATTTACATGGTTCAATAAAAGAAAAAAGAATAATCCAACTATGAAACCCACTTTATGTGCAATGATATAGGTATCATTTAAAAACCAACTTTTTTTCAGATTATACCTATTAAGAGAGCGAAAGAGAGAAGGGGGGGGAATCATCATTACATTTTATAGTTTTCATAAGTCCTTATTTTTTTTTAATCTCTATTTTTTTTCTAATACTCACTCATGCTGAAAATTTCATTTGGATCATTGTTGCAACTATCAACAATCCACAAATTGATACCACTCTAGAAAACTTCTGCTGATTACTGCAACTCTACTTGGTTTCTACTAACTGGCATTGCTGCATACTATTATTGCAACTTCTATCAATTTCTACAACTTTAGGAACTTTTTTTAACTACCCTAACTGTAGGTATTATGACTCAATGATCCAAATTCGTTGAAACTCCATCCTTTCATTTCCACTAATTGCTAACTATGTTCCACCTTGTTGATTTGTCTGCAAATTTGAATGTCATCCATCATTTGCACATGTGGGTAAGTGTAATCAGGTATGATTCTCCCAAAGGAGGTGATATGCTGAAATTTGACTTATTTTAATCCTTTTTCTAGTGGATACATTCATCATTTTGGGAATTATTTCACTTGATCATTACACATTTAGTTTGACTACTTTAATTTTTATTGTTTTATAAACTAGTTAGTTGGTGAGTCAATATTGTTTTACTCCTCTATAGGCTATATTTGAGGAGCTCACATGAGATAATATTTTTTATTATAAATGAAGGTGAGAATCACCCTATAAAATGATATTCCCTTCCTCATTTGTACTTTGTTGATGGTGTTGGATCTGCCATCATTCAGGGGATCTCCCTGATATAAGTCCCAATTATACCTCAAACCATTTGGTATAGGAGTCCCATCCGGAACAAAGGCCTCGTTGCCTTATTATTAATATATTCCTTGGCTCTTGATGTCAGAAAGAGAGATTTATGCCATTGTACTTTTGCAGAGCAAGGGGGGTTTGCCTGGTGAATGCCCAATTGCAAGGGTGTCAAGGTTATTTTACTGTGAAAGGGGGAAGAGAGAGAAAAGTGAGCCTCTAAGAGAGAGGTAATAGTACCACTTAGGAAGATACACACGTGAACCAAAGGATTTCGTCTAACACCCAGCGAAATAGTCCATGATCGATGCGACAATCATTACACACAACAACTTGAGAAATATTTGTCTAATATCCTGCAAAATAGTCCACAAGGATGTGACAACAACTACGCACACAATAATATGAGAAATGTTTGCCTAATATCCTACATAATATTCCATAAGGATGTGGCAATGGTTACAACAATTGCAACACATTCTCAACAAGATTAGCACTAAAATAACTGAACTAGTTCAACTATATTAGTACATGTGGAAGGCAAACATGAAATACAAACATCCGGAGAATAGTCTTACAAACATTCATGAGTCATGTGTGAATAACATGCTGGCCTTGAAAGTCTTATGTTATTAAGTAAAATTTCTAAGGCACATATATACAATGACCATCACTAACTCCAATAGTGGATTTTTGGAGCCACTCCTTCCTCCACAAAAGAACCAGATATTATCTCTATTGCTTTGCTGGTGGAGCCAAGCTGAAAAAGTCATTTGCTCGTACAATGAGGGAGTATATATAACCAAGGGTGATTCTTTGACTACCCTATGAATGTTAGACTTCCCATGAATTTTCCACTTACATGACTCTTTACATTCATGTGTGTCCTTTGGACTTCCACTTTACAATACATTTGTTTACCATGAACAAGATATATAATAGTGATGTGGCGAAATGACCACTCATGACATGACATGAAATGATACTATTGACATGGATTGTTTGATGATGTGGATATTTCAAACCATTTTTGCTGCTAATAATTAAGTGTATTCATGAAATAGCTCTCTTTCACTCCTCTGCAAGCCTTGGTGATAAGGAGTCTTCAATGGTCTCAAGTCTTGGAAAGTGGTCACAAATAGTTCCCTTTCACTTTATCTCAATCAATAATCTTGTAATTTAAGCTAAAAGACTGTCTTTGAGCATGATTTATTCATTCCTTCCTTCCTTTATAATCTCACCACGAATTTGATAGAGGACCCATAGGACCTGTTCCTGCAATTCACTCATGACGGGATGACATCAATCCGAAAACCCCTAGTCTAAGATGATAAATTTTGATTTGTAAACTAAGCCTAGGATAGGTAATAGGTTGGGTAGGGAGGATTGGTGACTATGCATTCATGTAGTTCAGGAAGTCAAGGTGTATCCTTGAGCCTTGAGACTGCATAGTGCGTAGTTCAAGCTGAGCTGAGGGACATCACTATGAATTTTTCAGAGTCATAGGGGACAGGTAGCAAGGATGAGAGTTGGGAAATCCATCTACATAGTTTAAGAGGTTAGAGAGGTTTGGGTGACTTCACAGTGCATATTTCTAAGGCTCAAGGGATGAGCTTGCATATTGAAGTTTCAAAGTGCACAGTTCGAGTCGGGTTAGAGGCATCAACTATGCAATTCCTGAGGTCAAGGTTGGGTGTTGGTCACTAATACTGTGCAATGAGAAATTTCTTGTGAAGATAGAACTTCACACTACATAGTGTCAAGTATCAGGGTACATCCATAGGAATAATATTGTGCAGTGCATAGCTCAGGGGAGGCCCAGAGAGGTAAAGTTGCTTAGTCGATAAGTTTTCCAGAAAATTTCTAAGTGCGAGATAGGTGAGATTGATGTGAACATTGATGGATTTTTATTGTGATCACACACTCATCATACTTGATGACTCAAACAACATAGATCATCTGAGACATACATACAAATAATTATCCTCTATGGGACATATTTGTGACCAGTTATGACAAATGTGACACCAAAGATACACTTTATGATGACTATGACGACACTTGTGAGACAGTGTTCAGAACTTTGGAAATGAGTGTGATGGATACTTACATAGTTAGAACAAATCATCTACACAAATATGACCTCTTGGAATCATTGGAACAATTTCATACATTCACTGCAGTAGCCACCATGCCAAAGGCGACACTTTTCCTATCTTGTGAAAGGGATAAAAAATAAAATAAAATGAAATTCAAAGTTTGAAACAACCATAAACGAGACCAAGGAAGGCTCCAAAATTTGGGTAAAGATAAAAAATTTGGAGGGGGTTGTAGCGGCTACAAAACTTGGTGAAACACTGGTAGGATTCCAGCTTCTCTATTTCAGTTTTCTTTTATGCAAGGCCTTAGTTCTTCATGGAGTATTGATTCATCGTGCAGATTTCTTTGGTTTCCCCACCTACCCCGTGAATAGACCAAGTCCCCATCATGCCACCTTGGTTTAACTCAAAAAATATTTATCTTTCTGACAAAGTTTCAAACAGGGTGATGGTAATGAAGCTCGCGAGTTTCAAATTTTCAGAGTATAAGTTTTCATCTTTGGTGTTTCTTTGCTTCCAGTAGGCTTGAACAGTACCTGGGCGGAGTCACTTCAAGAACACAAATATTTCTCCCTGCCAATGAGCCTGAAAAGTACCCCAATATATTTTCTTGCTTCACCTCTCTATGTAAGAATCTTTTCTCTTATTTTTACTTTATTTATTATTTTAAAATAGGACTATGCATTGGCACTTATTTATTTTAGGCATAAGAGGGATCCTGACTTATTAAGAGCAAGAGAGGTTGTTCCTTCATAGAAGTATATAATTTCCTCTTATTTATTTTTTCTCATTTAGATTTTCCCCTCCTCCCCTTTTACTGATTGGATAAGCATAAAAACACCAAAACAAAAGAACAAAGTATGGGTGCGAGGTTTCCTAGGTAGACACGAATTTGTGGTTAGCCCAAGACTCTCCTTATGGATGGATCATATTTTTCATCAGAACTTTATCGGCCAAAAGACATAACAAGTGCAAGGAAGGTGGACCAAAGGCTAACCAAATGTTGAAGTTTTACAAGGCTCCTTAGACTTCAGCGACACACACAATCCCAGAAACTATCACAAGGATGATACTTTATTCACAAGACAGATAAACCATGAAACAAATCAGACAACAAGAATAAAAACAAGAAAAATGACGAAAATATACTATGTACATAGTATAGGGCACAACCTCGGGTTTTACTAGGAAAATTTTTTAAGATCTTGGCCATTGACAGGGAGAGAGTCAGTCTTCCCATCAAGTGATTGAAGATGATAGGTGTTTTGGCCAAGTCACTTATGCACGGTGAATGGTCTAATCTGCAAGGATTGAAACTTAGTGTGCTTGTCTTTATCTTCATGGTTTTTACCCCATTTCAATACTAAGTCACCCACACTAAATATTTCCCTCCTTGTAGACTTCTTTCCAAACCACTTCTTGATATGGTGTTGATAGAGTGAGAATTTTACTTTGACTTTTAGTCCTTCTTCCTGGAAATGATGAAGGATGTCCATCCAATTTCATATTAATAACCATGGAATGTCATGATACTCTTGGTAATATTGGAGAGCAGGCATGTATATGTCTGGAGGGAAGGTGGCTTCTTTTTCATGTACCAAGAAGTAAGGGGAAGCATTCAGGAAAGTTTTAGGTGTGACTCATTCATTTCTTCAAGAGTTTACCAAAGCAGGGCACCAATTCATTTTCTTAGAGAGTAAATTTTCCTTTATTATGGGGATCAAGTTCTCAATGAGACCATCCCTATGAGGGTAGTATTAAGCAGAATGCTTAGATATTATTCCACTTTCTCATCAAAAACCATAAATCTCTAGCGATGAGAAATTTATTATATTTTTGAAAACAATTGATGTAGGAATGTCAGACCTGGAAATGATGTTCTATTGTAGATCAGTGATAACTTTCCAATCGTTCACTTGTTTGATTGGAACTGCTTTTGTCCATTGTGAAAAATTATATTTAATGGTGAGAATGTAGCGATACTACTTTGAGGAATGTGTGTACATTTCACCAATGATATATAATCCCCACTGTTTGGATGACTCTTCCGCAACAATAATTTATAGTGGGGTGGGTGACTCTTGCTTCCTGCCGGTATAACTATGACAGATTCGGCATTTGCGGACATGTGTACATGTCTTGTCTGCAAAATGTATTTCGGCTGGTCTATCATGGGGATCATGGAAAACCTTCTATGATTTTACCTCTGTGTACCAAGAGTTTTTACTGATCATGAGGAGGGTAATTTTTAGTGCATCGGGTTATGTGACCAGAACCTGGCTGCATTCTAAATGCTCGAAAAACGTAGAAAATGTCTTGGACCCCGATAGTTTGCAAAACTAGTTCCTTTTTTGACACATGGTAGTTGTGTTTTCCTGAAGTGTGATTGAGATTGCATAAATCAATATAGAAGTGAAATTTTTCATACCTCTTTCTGACTGGGACCCAAGTTGAATGTTGCGTGTGATAAATTATACAAAAATCCAGTAATTTTCTTAACTCTTTCTGGATAAGGGGTTCAAGTGTGGGATTTACTTTCATCGGCATCTTCTTGAATGATTTATCCCATTCCCTCATTGGTGTGACATGCTGGAAGGTTTGGATGTTGTTAATTTTCATCCCTTCACAAGTACATACATGTACATATTGGTACTGCCCGAATAAGTGGGTAAGGACTAGCTACTCTTGTAGTATATGACATGTACAGATATTTACACCCTTCAAACCTTTTTTTAGTCCAAAATTTATTTTTTTAGGTAATAGCTTGGAACTATTAGTTTTGACATTGGCAGGTCCTTAGAAGCGTTTTTGCAGGTCATATTTTTCTTTTAAAGATATCGCGCCCTTGCGGATGAGGTTTTCTTTACTCTTGTCGGCCGCATCTTGCAGTGCTTATTCATGTTCGTCTTGGATGAGCACTGCATCCTTGAGTGTGGCGACGCTTTCCATGAAACCAATTATATGTTAGTCATCACACACATGTGGATAAGTGATATTGTCGAGGAGATATGCTTTATAAAAAAATTCAACAAAAAAACCATCCTTCGACGGTGAAAACCTAATGGCAGTACTAGCTAATGTATCTATAACTATGTTTTGTGTTCTGATAACAGGAAAAATACTTAAAATTTGGAAATGTGAAATTAAATTCCATACATTTTTTTGATATACCTTTAAACAAGGAGAAACATAATAAATTGTATCACATACTTCTCGTACCATTATTTTTTAATCACATACTTCTTTTAAGGATCGGTCGTTCGGGTGGATGGCTCGGTGTAGGTTCAAAATGAGTGCTTCATATTCTGCAGTGTTTTTTGTGCACTTTAATTCCAAGTATCCTAAGATCAAGTGTTTCTTTTGTGGTGGGTCTACCAGGAATTAACGGACTCTAGTTCTCTCCTCCATTTCTGAACCATAAAAGTAGAAAGTGCAAAAATTATGTGTAAAAGGGTTATAGACTACACTAGTACAAGTACTACTATTGCTACAACTAACTATACACAAGTCATTTGCACCAGTTGGACTAGGAAATAGTTCTAAATGGGAATTTTAATGGCTATGGAAGATAGAACCCCTTTTGTTTCTCGAGGAAGCAATTTTTGAACATCAGTTCTACGAAGGCCAAGGGTTTAATATGTTTGTTCAAGGGAGTGACATTATGTTTCATATATATTTCTGATTCTACTCGAATCTAGTTGTTTTTCCCTTATACGGAAGCCATAAGTGTGACCAATTTGAAGCAAAGTATCCTTGCATCTTGCTTGACCAATTTATACTTAGAAAAATTCCATATGCTTCTGGTATGTCCACAACTACTATGTTTATGCATTGGTGAACTCATTTATTGAATGAAAACCAAATGATCACATCTCAGATTTCACTGATCGCATCGACAAGGGTTATGTCTAGATGAATGATCTATGCATCAATTATGTTCCATGTTGCATTGATTTTCTTTGCTATGTACAATGGAATTACGTTTACTGATGCACCAGAATCAACCAAGAAATTATGTACATTCAAACCGAAGATTTTGAAATTTAAGACAAAAGGGTGGTAGAGTGTGTTTACTTCCAATTTCAAAGCATGGAGTACTGATTGGATCAAATTAGAAGATGTACAAGACCCCTTGTCTGAAGAGGAGAGATTACCTGCAGAGGACGGCCCAAGTGCTCGTAAAAGAATGTCTCGCTGGTTCATGATATTTGTTAGCTCAAACAATGAAATGTTCACATGAACCTTCTTCATATCTTCTACTATATTATAATCCATAGTGGGGAGAGAAGTTGGAGTGTTCGGGGGAGCAACCTGATTTGTAAATATTAAATTAATGGCCTTATATTTATCATTTTTTAAAGTAGTTTTTGTTGAGGAATCCTTCTCATACTTTCTCTAAGAGTTTTGCACTGAGTTGACTGGTAAACTAGTTTTCCTTAACAAGGCTTCTTTGAATTTCTTCTTTTTCAACTGCATTGTAGTGGTTGACCCTTGGCTCCTTAAATTGTATTGACTTGATTGTGGTTGAGCCCCAAGGTCACTCGGAAGTTGTTTCTCGATTTTTTTCTTTTGGGCTGTAAATATGCAATTGAACATGTTTACTATGTGCCTAGCACTTGGGGTCTCATCGGGTGTAGCATCTTCTTCCTTTTCTTCTTCCATCTTTGTCTACTCATCAGTAAGTATCATATCGCAGAAGTGTGTAACAATATAAATCATGGCACGATTCCATTGTGAGCATGTTTTTTCAGAATGATAATCTTGATGATAAGAGCAATATTCGGTCATGCCCAATTATTCAAGGCTCAATGCTACATTTTCACTCTCATAACTCTATAAATGAGTGTGATGGATACTTACATAGTTAGAAAAAACCATATACACAAATATGACCTCTTGGAATCACTGGAACAAGCTCATATATTCACTACAGTATCCACGATGCCAAATACAACACTTTGCCTATCTTGTGAAAGGGATCAAAAAAGAAATAAAATGACTTCAAATTTTGTGACGACCATAAACAAGACCAAGGAAGGCTCTGAAATTTGGGTATAGGCCAAATTTTTGGAGGGGGGTGCAGTAGATACAACACTTGGCAAAACACTAGTAGGATTCCATCTTCTCTGTTTCTGTTAACTTCTTTTGTGCAGGGCCTTAGCTGTCCAAGGAGTATTGGTTCATTGTGCAGATTTCTTTGGTTTCCCAAATTACCTTGTGAATAGACCAAGTCCCCATCATGCCTCCTCGGCTTAACTTGAAAAAGATTTAGTTTGCTGAGAAAGTTTCAAACAGTGGGAGGGTAATGAAGCTCGTGAGTTTAAAATTTTCATAGTATAAGTTTTCATCTATGGTGTTTCTTCGCTACTAGCAGGCATGGACAGTACTTAAGTAGAGTCACTTCAAGGACACAAGCATTTATCACTGCCAATGAGCCTGAACAGTACCCCAACAGATTTTCTTACTTCACCTCTCTGTGCAGGAAATGTAGGTAGAAATTTTCCATGTGGCCCTTCGCGTTAACTGCTCTGTCAGGGTCATACTTTGTTAACAGCTTTTCAAGGTGTCTTGGAATTTTATGTAGCACACCTAAAAGTGTGAGTGGGCCCTGAGAGATCCAACACAAATCTTGGTTTTCCACATATTTGTCTCTATCCTCCTCCTCTTCTTTGTCATAATATGATAACTCTTTTTCCTCTTCATCACCACCTAACCATTTTAATTTTACGCCTAAGAGTAGTGGGTTGTCTCCTTCTCCACCACTAAAAACTGGAGGTTCTTTTGTGTTCTTCACAGAAATTACTAATTCTTCAAGGGTGGTGATAAGTACATCTTCCAAGTTGTTGACCACTACTCTGGTAGAGTTATTCTTGTTATTTTTTGGATAATATGGAAGACCGGATACTCCTGAGATTAATCCAAGTGCTTTTGTGAGCTGACAGGTTATGGGATGGATAACCCAAATATTATTGTATGAAATTTCATAAGTTTGGGCGAGTTGTGTTTAGAAGAGTAACCAACTTCAGGAACACGAGCAGGGGAGGTAGAATTTACATTTATACCTTGATCAGAAGATGTAACTTTGGGGTCGGTGGGTTTATCAGCGATAAAAGCTGGTTGCCCTCTTTCTCGCACCAGAAATGTTGACAGTGTTGGATCCGCAAAAATTCAGGGGATATCCCCGATATGAAGTCCCAATTAGATCTCACACCTTTTTTTATAGGATTCCCATCCATAAAAAATGCATGGTTGCCTTATTCTTAAATATATGCCTTGGTTGTTATTGTCAGCAAGAGAGAGTGATGGAAATGTACTTTTGCAAAGCAAGGGGGGTGTGCCTGGTGAATGTTCGATTGTGTGTGTCAAGGTTCTTTTACTTTGAAAGGGGGAAGAGAGAGAAAAGTGGGTGTTTAAGAGAGAGGTAATAGTACCACTCAGGAAGAGACACACGTGAACCAAAAGATTCCATTTAACACCCAGCGGAACAGTCCACGATGGGTGCGACGGTCATTACACATAATAGCTGGAGAAATTTTTTTCTAATATCCTATGGAATAGTCCACAAGGATGTGACATCAATTACACACATAGTAATATGAGAAATTTCTGTCTAATAGCATGCAGAATATTCCACAAGGTTTGACATTGGTTACAACCTTTACAACACATTCTCAACAAGATGACCACTAAAATAACCAAAATAGTTCAACTATCTTAGTAGATGTGGAAGGAAAACATGAAATACAAACATCCACATAATAGTATTACAAACATTCATAATTCATGCATGAATAACATGCACACCTTGAAAGGATTCTGTTATTAAGTAAATTTTCTAAGACATATATATAATGAACATCACTAGCTCTAACAGTGTTGTGTTGGAGCCACTCCTTACTCCATGTTGGGTGTGGAGCCTGATTTTCTTCCTGATTCATAGATCCTTGTTTTAGCTGGATGTATACCCCAGGAAAATTGTACACCCTTTGCACGCAGGGGGGTGCAGGGGGGACTTGTCCCCCCTGCGGGGTCCGGGGGCCAGTGGTCCCCTGGCGGGGGTTTCGGGGGCAACGCCCCCGAAGCCAAAAATAGATGTAAAATTTCCTTGTAAAAGTATAGTAATTTCTACTCAATCTGGGCCGTTCATCAGGCGAATGATCTGACGGTAGAAGTTATGTTTAGTTTAGGGTTTTTTGCCCTAGAAGGCAACCCCCTCGCTTTTATGAGGGTATTGTACTGCAGCTGCGCATCGTATGTGTATTCTCTGAGTGGGAAACAGATAGGGATACTGTGAGAGAGAATAGAGGATATTACAGCGGATCTACTGTAGGTTTTGTCTCTTCGTTTTTGTTGGATAATAGAAAGTAAGGATTGGTTGTTCGGGGTGGACATAGCCCAAACTGGGTGAACCACGTATATCTGTGTCTCTTTGGTTTTATGTGTTTTGTGTGCTTGTATTTTCCGCATATTTTATGTGTTGCATTGCTCTGTAATATTTAATTTTCTAACACTCTACAAAAGAACCAGATATTCTCTCTATTGCCTTATTGGTGGAGCCAAGGTGAAAAAGTCATTTTCTCATACAATAAGGGAGTATATATAACCAAGGTTGACTCTTTGACTACCCTCATGACTATTTTACTTCCCATGACTTTTCCACTTACATGACCCTTTACATTCATGTGTGTCCTTTGGACTTCCACTTTACAATACATTTTCTTACAATAAACATGATATACAATAGTGATGTGGCGACATGAGCACTCATGACATGAAATGACATGGCACTACTGGCATGGATTGCTTAATGATGTGGCAATGTAAATCCATTTTTTTTGTTTAGAGTTAAGTGTCTTCATGAAAGAGCTCACATTCACTCCTCCGGAAGCCTTGGTGATAGGGAGTCTTCAATGGTCTCAAGTCTGGAAAGTGGTTGCAACTAGTACCCTTTCGTTTTATCTCGATCAATAAACTTGTAATTTCAGTTGTAAGAGTGCCTTTGACCATGATTTCTTCCCTCCTTTCTTCCTTTATCATCTTTCCATTAATTTAATAGTGGACCTACAAGACTTGTTCCTGCAATTCACTCATGATGGAATGACATCGATCCAAAAACCCCTATTCTAAGATGATACATTTTAATCCATAAACTAAGCCCAAGGCAGGTGATAGGCTAGGTAGGGAGGCTAAGTGATTATGCATTTTTGGAGTTTAGGAAGGAAATGGGCATCCTTTAGCCTTGAGACTGTGCAATTCACATTTAAGGTTGGGCTAAGGGATAGGAATACATAGTTTCTGGAATCATAAGGGACATGAAGCAAAGATGAGAGCTAGGAAATCCAACTGCATAGTTCAAGAGGTCAAGGATGCTGGGGTGACTGTGTATTGAATAGTTCTAAGGCTCAAGGGATGAGCTTGCATCTTGAAGTTGTGAAGTATGTGAGTCGGGTTGGAGGCCTCAACTGCGCAATTCTAGAGGTCAAGG
The DNA here is from genome assembly GCA_034641835.2 of Pinus albicaulis. NCBI lineage: Eukaryota > Viridiplantae > Streptophyta > Pinopsida > Pinales > Pinaceae > Pinus > Pinus albicaulis. Next base: position 644,095,606 of record CM076584.1, on the reverse strand, counting down.
TTAGGTGCTGATCATTGAAACTACAAAATGATGCAATTATTGTGAAGCTATCACTATGCACTATGCACTGCCAAGAAGCAGGGTCATAGCCAGAGGAATGATAGTGCACAGCGCACCGCTCAGGGGAGGCTCAGAGAGGCTATGTTGCTTGGTCGGGAAGTTTTCCAGAAAATGAATAAGTGCAGGACAGGTGAGATTGGTGTGAACATTGATGGATTTTGATTGTGATCACACACTCAACATAAAATATGACTCAAACAACATATATCATCTGAGACATACATAAAAATAATTATCCTTCGTGTGACATATTTGTGACCAGTTATGACAAGTGCGACACCAAAGATACACTTTATGATGATTATGACGACACTTGTGCGATAGTGCTCAGAACTTTGGAAATGAGTGCGACGGATACTTACATAGTCAAAAAAACTCATTTATAAAAAGATGACCTCTTGGAATCACTGAAACAAGCTCATACATTCACTGCATTAGCCACCATGCCAAAGGCGACAATTTTCCTATCTTGCGAAAGGGATCACAAAGGCAATAAAATGAACTTCAAATTTTGTGACAACCATAAACAAGACCAAGGAAGGCTCTGGAATTGGGGTATAGGCCAAAATTTTTGAGGGGGTTGTAGCAGCTACAACATACTCATGATTGAATTTTTTAATCTTCCACTCATTGGAGATGAATTTAGATATCTTACTTAGATCTTATGGTTGTTTAAATGATTATTTCTTTGTGGATGATTTTTTTCAACTCTTGAAGCTTCTCTATCCTTGTCATTATTTGGTCATAACAATTAATGGTGGAATGATTAAATCTTTTACAATCCTTCATGATCAATTCATTTGAGGGGTAACTTTAACACTTGGAAGGAAGAAATTATAGGATTTTTCCTTTTTCATTTGTTATCTTGGTGATTATTTGGTGCCATGATTTTCTCTTTCTTTTGGATCGCTGGAAAAAGTATCAAAAAATTTTTTTAAGTGATAGTTTATTTTACTAGTACATTTTTTTTCCATCAAGGATCCCTTCTTCTAAACATTGATTTCCATTTTTAGTCTTGATTGCATGAAAAATTATTCTTCCTTTTGGTTCTAATCAAAGTTTTAATCCTTGAATGAAATAGGACAACTCTTAGAGGATTTTTTCTAGACCTTATGATCTATTTGGTTCACCTTGAATTTGTTTCCCTAGTTCCAGTCGACACTAATCTATATTTCCTTCCATCACTTATTGTAAAACATTAAAATTCCAAAATATATTTTTTACTGTAGTTACTCTCAATTTCACATTATGCTTCATTGGTCGATCTTAGTAATGCTACTATGGATACACCCTGGATCCAAAGGAGTGTTGACCTAAATTAAAAAGGATAATTTGTTGGCATGATAGTGGTGGTCATCCAAATAATTACCCCTTGAGTTGTACCTCACATATTAGGGATTTTATCATTAAGTACAATTTGAATAATAACACCAAGAAATGTTTATAATAGGTTTTCTAATTTTGTCTATTTAAAATATCCCATTCAAATTTAAATTTCTTAACCATGCCTCATGATAATTAGTGTAAAACCCATTTTAGTTTTATTTCAATCATTTTTCCATTTTTATTGAAATCCCCACTACATAGTGATAAAATATGTCAGCGTAACATTCAAAATATTTAAGACACAACTATTTTAAAGGAATCATTATAGGTGACATCGTATTTACAATTTATGGGTATAATGTTGAAGAATGATTTAGTTGAGTTAGAGTTTGGTTTAATGACTTAAGGCATGCTAAATATGTCTACAATAAATTCAAAATAATTTCTCATTATTTAGTCATCTAGTTCAAAACACTATATATACATTAGGTTCTGATCTATGTTTTATTTTAATATAAGGATTTGATTTATATGAATCACAACCATTTATTCTTCCTAAATTTAAATGTAGATCAATGAATAAAAGAAGAGACAACAAGGTACTTTTAAGCTCTATTGTATAATCACAAAACTAGGTGTGAAACCATAAACTGTCCAATAGTGTTTTTAAATCACCTCTTTAGGAAACTACAATTGTAGACATGAAACCATGATTTTGAATAATGTTCATGCAATAGTCTATAAGTCGATATTACCTAGTTTTCAATTCTAATATACCAAATAGATCAAATTTCCCAAACTAATTTTTACTCCTTCAATAGTTTGGAAGATATGTGATTTTGATATCATGAAATGGTAGGGATGTTTAAAATTTAAATTGGGTCAATTGCTCAAAACATGAAATGGTTCGATTTCTCAAAACTTTAAATGTGTCAATAGTTTGAAATTCGAAATGGGTGATAGTGTTTTAATTCAAAAGGTTTTTTAAGTAGATATTTTAAAAAAAAATCTTCTTTTAATTTATAATATGATATAAATGTTTAAAATTTCTAGAACATTTTGTTAGAATTTAAACATACATTAATATAATTTCAAATTCATATAAATTCATAATTTTTAATGAATTTGTTTTAATAGATTTTTTCTAATGTTTCTTAACAATAATGCTATTCAAAATTATAATTATATATAGAGACTGTATGTTGTTGCGAACATATATATATATCTGTGTATGTATTCAAAGATTTTGTGGTGAATTTACATGGAAAACTTATTTATGTTCCTTTTAAATTCTTTTCAAACTAAGAAGATCTTCCATATATATAAAACAATTTCTAAGTGGAAATTTATATGGATAGGGGTGGTTGATTCTTTTCCATTCTTCCCAAAGAAACTGAATGGAGAATAGTTTGCTAACCCTTCTATTTTTTTCCCCAGATAAAAAACCTATTAATTGTTGGATTCAGGGTCTTAATGTAAATATATATGGGGAAACATCAACAAACATTTTATATTTCTTGTCATAGTGAAAACTTATTCTATGTATATAATAGAAATCATAAATTTATTTCATATGGAGGATAGTCAACTAACCCTTATCCATTCTTTCGCAATTTATTGTTTTGAAGGGTCAATTGACCCTTCTTCATTTTTCCTCAAAGAATAACTCTACTATGTGTAGTATTTATAGCCTTAATTAAAATATGTGTGGAGAGAGGTTATATGACCCTTATCATTATGAAAACATATTATATGTATGTAGGATAAGGACTAAAAAAAACTTATATGGAGAAAGGTCAACTAGCACTTGTCCATTATTCCATATAGAAATTGTATGGAGAAGTTTTAGCCAACCCTTCTCCATTATGCCCTAAATAAAAATTGTTTTACTTTTTATATTTAGGGTACCAATGAAAGTATTTGTGGGGAAAGGGTTGGTTCCATTTCATCTCAAAATGTAAACATATTCTATGTGTGTCAAAATATACCTATGTGAAAATTTATATGGAGGAGGGTGATTGGACCCTTCTATAATTTTCCCATAAAAAACTTCATTGTGTGTGGGATTAAGGGTGTTATTAAAATATGTATTGAGAAGGGTCGGTCGAATATTTCCATTTCTTCTTGTATTGAAAACCTAATCTATATTTGTAAGAGAATTCCTACATGAAAACTTATAAGGAGAAGGATCATCTAACCCTTACCCACTCCTCCCAAAATAAATTGTATAGAGAAGTATTAGCCGACCATTTTATGTTTTTCCCCAAATAAAAACTCTATTATGTGTGGGAAAAAGGGCCTCAATGAAAATATGCATGGAGGAGGGTCAACTGGCCATTTCCATTTCTTTTCTCACTCAAAACATATTATGTGTGTGTAGGAGAATTTTTACATGAAAATTTAAATGGAAAATGTTTGGTCAACCCTTACCATTATTCACCAAATAATTATATAAACAAATATCAATAAACCCTTCTCTATATTCACTTGGTTGTGATAAAGCAACTTCCACTTCTATTGTAATGTTCCCACATTTTAGCCTCAAGCTAAAATGAACATTATAGTTTGCATATTTTTATTTTGTTGAATAAAATGGGTAAGGAGACCCCTTAACCCCCTTATATAAAGAAATAACACTCCTTGTGTGAAAGGAGGATGAATAAGTAGATGGATTAAGCACCTAATGGTGTGAATATGATCGGGATCACTTTGATTTAGTCATCTTTGACTAAGTCAATAGCGTTGTCCAAGAAAGGGAATCTCCATGACAAGGCAGCGCAGTTTTAGAGGAGGCTCCACTTGCATGAGCTAGGTGGCAAGTGTGAATGGGACCCATGGTGAGAGGAGTTCATTTGCTTTATAAGGAGGAGATGGCAGCCCATTTTCATTATGCATTATCTTATCATTTTCGTTGGGTCTGTAAAGACTTGCATAACAGGGTTGTTTAGCAGGGTTGTAGTGTTCTTGAACCCAAGGGTGTTCCTGGTCGGGAATCCTTACCTCATCCTCAAGGAAGGAGAGGGTTTGAGCTCCATTTCCTCATTCCGTCATTTGGCCAAAGCTACCTCCTTCAGTACAGCTTTTTCCTGTTGGGCAGAAAACATTGTGTTGCTAGGTGCAGCAATAGAGGAACTCTTAGAGTCATTCTTTGGCTTGTTATTCGGTGGAGATATTGTATATTCTTGGAGGGGAAGTAGAGGAGACTCTCGGGTAACATTTCAGATCTTTAGCACTTGTCTAACCATTCACCATCACTCACACCACAGTCTAGGGCTGGAACTGCATTATTTTATGCAGGCAGTTGCTGGGAGGGTCATTTGAGCTTATCAGGAGGACTTTTTTTGAGTAAAAGAGATCAGCCCTTTGCTTGAGAACATTATCAGAGGAGGACATGAGTATTTCAGATCTGCTACAGTCTCATTCTTATTTTTATTTAGTTGCAGTGACAAGTTATTTGTCACATTGTGCATATTCTGGCATTTCTAGCCATCTCTCCTAGATTGGCTAGAAATCTTGTATTGAGGCCCATTCCTCTATTATTGGGAATTCCTTTATATGTATCAGCCATGTTTCATGTATTGACATCTACAGCAGCAACTACACTCATAGATACTACGCAATCACTGCTCTCTGGCATTTTGTGCAGTTGTTGCATCTCATGTATTTCATGTGTTAATCTTTGGAGATTGATTCCCGTTGCATGAGGGGCTTATTCCTCATGATATTTCTGTATATTTCTACTGAGATATTAATAGATGTTTTGGATGTATAATATTTCATCTTATGACATATTCAGATTGGCAGAGTTTTATGATTGTGTTCATGTATTGATGTAGGCTCTCTCATTGAGCATTTTCTAAGAGATCTAGTTTGGGGAGATCTGAATAACCCATCTAGAGACATTTATTTGGGCTCAAAATCTAGAAGAGAAGTGTTTAACGAGTTAAAAAGGGGATACAAGCCCCCTTTCAGCTTATTTTTACATTACCTTCCTTATACAGCGTCCCCCTGGACTATTTTGCAGAAATTCCTGAAAAAGGGATATTACATCTATAATTGAATCATTGACATGTATGATCAAAATTCTTTAACTAGTCAAGAATCCTAGTATTCATGATTTGACTACTTCTTCAAGAACTCAAGCTACTCATTGTAGTACATGCTCCATTCAAATTATATGTAATTTTTAAATAATTCATCTAGATGGAAATTCATATCGAATTAATGACCAATAAAAATTCTATAATACCCAATGTGAACCAATATACCTTATATATTCAATATTAGTCAATGGATTCACGTCCAAATATTTTTTTATCTTTTCCATGTTTAATTTTATTCCATATTTTTAAACTATATGCCCGAATAATATTCCAATAGGTGTATCAAATATACACTTTCTATTCTCCAATAGTAGTATTATTTTCCTACATCTCTCCAACATCATTTACAACCAACATATGTGATTCATGAACTAGATGTAGATGGTCCAGTCAACAAAACGTATGCAGCCATTTTTTTGTAATTAAACTCTTGGAATGCTTTCACTATTATCCTGGAGACGACATAAATAACATTATTAAACCCATATGTCATCACTATGATATTAAAATGATATATACTTAGTAAGAAATGTGATTTTCTATTCATCTTCTTTTTCTATAAGTGCATGGGTAATTCCAGAAAACCCATCGATAAAATATTATCATTCATGTATTTCCACTTCTTTGATGAAGCAATTTTTCAATAGGTATTGGGAATGGATCAATGAGTGTATCTTTGTTAATTTCTCTAAAGTATACAAAAATCCTTAGTCTCTTTGGATCTGTTAGCACTCTGTAATTTTCCTAGGTTGATGAAGAAAACTAAAAGGGTAACCACAAACCACTTTTAAAGTTGGTATCTATCCCTTCTAGCTTCAAAGAGGGCTCTCTCTGTATGTTTTAATTTATTCTTTCAGGCTTTTATGCTATATATTAGAGTTCAAGTTGGGTTTTTCAAAATTTTGGTTGAAGAATGCAGGAAAAGTCCATTGGGAATGGAGTCATTAGACTTCTCATTAATCAATCACAAATAAATTGAGTAGATGTAACAGCGCAGGGTAGGCAAACTCCTCGATCTTAAAATATTTATGGCGTGGGTGAGTTGAATCATATTTTAAATAAATTTAAATATATAGCATAAACAGATCAATTCTATACTTAAATCTCAGAAGAAAACATTAAAATTTCTTAACAAGCCAAAGTAGAGTACTGAAAGTAAATTCTACTTGGCATCTTCTTGTAAACAATTAGGACGGGAAATCCATATGAAAACTCAGAAATAAGAACAATTCAACATGAGGAAAAACATCACCATTTGTTTGACACAAGAACCTAGAACAAAACTGCCTATGTATTTCTAAAATTGATCACTTTGAGTAAAAATTCACAACTTACATCAAGGGGTGGGGTGAGGTCATAAATTTAATTTTACTTTTCGATTTTGACTTGGGAATTTATTATTGGCTGACTCATTTTCCTATAGTTTAGATATTGGGTTGATTATTTATTTTTAATTAAGTTTAATATTTTAAATAAACAATTTTATAAAAAATATAATTATATATATTTTATAAAATTAAATCTCACTTAAAATAAAAACTATTAAAAATAATTTAGAGACATTTCATCATTTAGATAAATAACAGGACAGACAGACTTTGATTACCTATATTATAGGACCCTAACATGATATTATTACTTTGGTTGTACAACCATAGGGATAGCCCACCGTATTTATCTTATGGGGTATATGATTCTTGCTAAAAGTGTGTTTACAATTTCTTGCTATAAAATATATTTACACTTGTGTGCAAGTTTGTATCGTCTCTTCATCATATGTTTTTATCCTAGGATTAACTTGATCTTCATTTCTACCATTTCATAAACTAATCATTTTAAGTATTCATAATATTGACAACACATCTGCTATTAATTAAATTTCTTAACTATCCCCCTTGTTGTTGTTTTTGACAAATAATCTCAAATCCTCATAATTTTGTGTCTCTCGTCTGTAGACATGTTAACTTACGCTATTTTATCTCTACATTCATCCACTCAAGATATTTTTCCTCTTTGATTTTTTTATCTTCTTTTTTTATTCATTATAAGATGATGGAAAGAAAAGTCTACCTCCCTATTCTTTCATCATGGATTCCTATTTATTCAAATTGTAAATGGTATTCATTGGTTTATTAACATATAGATGATTTATCTTTTAGCTAAAACTCTCACTAGCAAATTTTTCATTCTACATTTCTACCTTTTTTTTCTAGAAATTTGATATTTTGGTTAAAATATTTTTATTTTATTATAATTCAAAGTCAATCTCCATCAATTAAAACCTTTCCCTTTTCTTCTTTTCTATAGCTAGTCAATGAAATCCCTTATCTCCTATATTGAGAGTGAAAATTTCATCTCTTCTTTACAGAAAGAAGAATGATTTGATAAGTTTTTATATCAATTATGTCTTCCACTCCATGTCTCTCATTTTCCCTTCTCCACTTTATAAATTTGTAGGAAACATCCTCCAATGTGTAGGAACATATGTGGTATATTATTTATTTTTGGTATCCAATTCCCTTCCACTCATTTTCACAATATACTATGTGCATTTTAGTTAAGAACCTTGGTTTGAACTTTGTCATATAATTTGTTGTGATATTCTTCCCTCCAAGCCTATTTACAAAGTAATTTGATGTTGTTGTCTATGCTCTAATGCAATGGGTCACAGACCACCAATGTGAAACTTGGCTTCTGAAGGATTCTACTAAGATTTCTAGTCTACCTCAATCACTACATTATTAGACATGTATTCTACATGTGTGGAAAGTGATTTCCTTTCTTTAAATACTAGTGTTGATAAACATGACACTTAAGAATTTGTGGGAATTTTTCATATCCCCATTTTGATGCCCTAGTTAACTATAATTAATTATGTTTAGCATTGTTTTATTCACCATGAATATTTCATTAACATGCAAGTTGATCTAGATAAGTCAAAAAATTGTAAGGCATAAGTGCCTCTAGTGGACATGATACCATGAATAGGGAATATCAAGGGCAGATAACCTATAAAAAATCCCAAGCCACATTACTAAAAACATTTTTTCTAAGATTTGAATTTGGAAAATCCTACTCATTTTTTGGTTCTATCCAATTTAATCATTGAATAAGTGTAAGGATCTTAATGGAAGTTTCCACTTCCAAAAATATGAGAGTGTGGAATGGTAGTTGAGAGAGTCCTCTCAACAACAAATGAAAGGAATAGGAAATAGTACCCATATTTTAAACCATGGGTGACCCTAGTTGCATGGGATGAAGGAAAAATAATGTAGGTAAAAGGGGGACACACACAAGTGCTTACAAAGGAGTCTTTGCAAGAAGGCATAGGAAATAAAATAGCCAATTGTGATTTGAGAAAATCCTTGTGTAAAAGTATCCCAAGAACCATAGAATGATACCCTAGAATCATGTCATAACCTCCCAAAACATTGGATTATAAGAAGAAAAAAACTAGGGCCTTAATGGGCACATAAGAACGAACTAGAAGAAGATTCTAAAGAGAGCTCACTCTTAGGCTACTTTGAGATAGTAGAGTGGGTGCCTAGAATTCATGGGGGTCCTAAAATCCCAGCAAGTATTTTTCCTTATGAAATTCTCCCTCGAAAGGTTATTATTTCCCAAAATTTCTAACAATTACCTAGATTTCACCCTTGTGGTGTCATATCCTAGCTAGGGGGTGGCCAATTAAATAAATACAAGGTGAAATTTGTCTATGGTTAGGTGGAAAATTTATCACCCTTACTTAGTTGGTTGCACATATTATGCACAAATAAGTTTTTAAATCCCATGTTACCTTATGAACATGGGTACTAATAAATGGAAATGCTATCACCAAAAAATGATCACCTAGGCATTTCTAACTAGGTGGATTGGAATACACCATGTAGTATTATTCTTTCCATATTAAAATCACTTTTCCTATAAGAAATAATTTAGTAAACCATTTTTATTAAATTATTTCTAGTTAAAATTTAAAAACCCTGGGAGACTAATTGAATAAATCATTATTTATTTAATTTTCTCTAAGCATAATTATTAAATAATTATTTCTTGTCACATTTGACTAAATCACCTAGCAATAATTGAATAAATCACTATTTATTTATTATTCCTTAATTATTTTTTTGGAATAATTGTTAAATCGTTATTTAATAATTATTTCATTTTCACACCTTTCTTAATTCTCGCGAAATAACTAATAAATCATTATATTTGTTAATTATTTCTACATAAATATATTTGACCATTTTGAATACCTTTTCCCTCTCCAAAAAATATAATAAAGTATTCCTAACAGTCAGATCTTGATTTGGTCAATAATGTTTTATTATTTCCCAATTTCAAGATCAACCCAATACTTTGTTATAAATAAGAGGGTTTTCCATTCATTCTTCACCTTGATCATTATCATTGTCACCACTAGCATATTTTTTCTTTCGACCTCCCAATATAGTTCTACATTTTTTTTTTTGGTTTTTTCACATATTGAGAGAGAGAATCGATCACTAAAGCATCAACGACATCTAAAAGACCCATCCCATGGAGGGAATTTGCAGACCCTTTGTTAGGTCTCTTTCACCAGGTGTTATCAATAAATATTATTATTTATTTTTAAAAGTATTTCCATATTAGGTTATTACATTAGATATATATTTTTGTTTGTTTTTTTGGATCACATGTATATTTTTACTGTAGGATTTTCTCGCTTTACTATTGCATATATAAGACACAAAAAATCACTTATTGTAGTTAGGGTCACTTGGCACCAGTGATTTAAGTGAAGTGTTTTTGGTACACCTTCCACTGGTGTAGTAATTAATTTCATGAGTGACTGTAGTTTCAGTGGTTTTTAGTATTTTCTACAGCTCTTTATAGCCTCTCAATTTCTATTTATAGCTCTCCTTTATTTTTTCTGTCAATTTCTTGGATTCTGGTAGTTTTCCGGTATTTTCAGCAGGTCACGAGAACCAACCAAACAAGAGATGGAAAAATATATGTGAGATACTCTAACTGAGACTCCTGGGTGAAAAATGAAATTTTTAGCCCAAAACCTACACTCTTCAATGCACTTTTTGGCCAGATTTCTACATTTGCCACAGTTTCAAGTAAGTACCTACGTTTTGGATTTTTTTCCGATAAGTTTTCATAATTTTTCCAGATTTATCAAGAGTGTTGTGTGTGGACTCGGAAGGGTTTCTTATCTCTGTTTCAGTATCCCCTAGGCCTAGATTCTCTTATTTTTTCTATTTGAGGAAGGAAATATCCCCCTATGGTTTCACCTCCACCTTTTCAGGAAGAGATTGACTAGGTTGAGGAGTCTATGGTTTCAACGCTTTCAACCACTAGTTTTCAGGGGATCCACTTTATTTCACCCCTTTAGGATAGGTTATTTCATCATTTTAACTCCATTTTGATTTTAGCTTTGCCTTCCCCCTAAGGATTCCCTTGTATATGTTAGGATTTTTAGCTTCTTTCCTATCCTTTGCAACAGATTTCACCTCTAATTTTTGTTATTTGTCTGCACCATTTACAACAAATTAGTGCCTTTATATCACATTCCCTTTAACATTAGATATTGTAGGCCCTTTGTATGTTTTTTAGTAGCTTGTTTGCCTCTCCTATTTTAAATTTTTTAGAGCCTTTTTGGGTAGGGTTTGTGTGCTTGGATTGGTTTTTTATTTTACTGTCCTTTTACATCATTATTTGCAATTTTTCAACACTTTATTTCAGCAGCACATGGCATCATCAAACGTGTTCAATTAACTCATACATTGAACACACATTTGTGCATCCTAAGCGAACGTGAGCTTGGTTAACACTACCAAGCCAAGACTTGAAACACACCACATAATAATAATATAACACGCATATATTAATCCCACTTGGGCACCAACTCCAAAACAATCTATGTATTTAGGTGTAGGATCAGTGGGATAGGCTTCCAATAACACCCATAGATCATTTACATTGAGACATATAATTTTACTTTGTAACAAATTTAAAATCCTTCACCATCCCACGATTCAAAGCCAGAGTTTGTTATAAACCCGATTCAGAGGGGGTTAGGCTAGGTCATTGTGCAAGTAGTTCTCCTCAGGGCTACCCAACCCACGGTCGGGAACTATGTGTGGTGATTGATCACCAAGAATTTCAAGACTCGAGCACCCCCATGGGACAAAGGTAACCATAGTGACCAATCATAGGATAACACCCTATAGGACTAGATGTAGGAAGGAGTTGGTTCTCTACCCTACCTTTCTCTGGAAAAAATTACTTGCAGGGATCATATTATGTCAAGTTTAAAGTTCTTTAGAAGCACATCTGAAACAGTAGATTTGGGATTGTTGGAGGATTTATACCATCTATAGGCTAGAGGTCATTTTCTTTGATAGGACGTGATTTCTTATATTATAGTAGCATCTTAATATATTTATTTTACAATTGGAACCACTACACTAGGTGTTTTCTTGTTGTTTGTTACTTTTTTTGTTATCATCATTTATTACTTAGAGTCCTCATTATCTTCACGTCATTGCGCCCCCTTGGAATTTGTCGCAGAGAATATGAGGCATGTGCCCTCATTTTTTGTTAGGAAATATTACTCCTCCTTGTTGAGCTAGAATTCATCCTCCCAGTCCTCCCTCTGCCTCTGGTTCCACCGATTCTTATCATTGTTCCTCTAATTCCATTTCTTCTCAACCCCGTACCGTCACCATGTTAGGCACCAATGTGGGTGCGGGAAACCTAGGTGGTAACCTAGGTACTAACCTGGGTAACCTCACAAGTGGGACCTCTTCTAGTATGGTCACTCCTACTCCATTGCTACCCTTCATGCTTGGATTAGGTCTCCCTGATTTCAACTAGCTTATCAACGACCTGCTTCTCCATGACCCACGTTGGCCAATAATGCCAACCAAACTTCCTTCTGACATACCCAATGTTATCACAACATTGTACTTGATTCGTTTCTCATCAAAAAACTCAGTGTAACTGTTTCAAACTACTTCTAACTGAAGATTAGCCTCTTCAGTTTGAGAGGGCACTCTCAAGGGGGTTTATGATTTTGAATAATGACAGGACTAGATGGCTAACTCTATAGAAATTGTAACTTGTTTTTATGATTGCAGGTTGAAAAATGCCTGCTTGCTACCATTGGGCTTATGGAGTCGAAAATCAGTAGTTTCAGTGATAGTGGTTCTTCACATGGAAGCTGAGGCAGATAGAGGTCTCTAACAGAGGAAACTCACACATAAAACATAGGAAAACACAGTCATTACATCACTAAAGGAATTCAGAGCATAAAATTATGAATTCTGAGTAATAGAGATGAAATATATTACAACTAATAAAACATAAAGATATAGATCAATAAGACATAAAAAAACCTCATGAGAATATCAGGGTATGTCATGAAAAATGTCACTTTGTATTATTGGTATTTGTCAAAACATAAAAGCAATAGTTTGGTGCAAATGTTCTCCAACCCTTTACTACTTCGATGATTTGTATTTAAATAGACATTCTTTACTGCAAGGATTATATTCTTGGTGGCTAGATCCTTGAATTCTCCTATGACATCTTTCATAACTAAAATACATAACTTTCAACAAAACACTAATAGCTACTCTTTAAAGAAACCATCTCCTAATAGGACTCTAACTCCTATTTATTACATTGCTCAATCCTATCTATAAAATAGTTAAATGATGGTTACAAAATAAATATCACATGCTCAAGAGACACATGAACAAATTCACCTCCACTTTACGTATTTAAAACATCCTTATATTTTTGGAGCATAACCCTATTTTTTAGGAATAGATGACCCTTATCTTCAATGTTGTTTTGACTTATGACCTGGCTGCATGGTACTCCCTTTGAGTCATAAATATCTGATGATAAGCTCCCTTGACATGTTGGAGGAATCCAGCGGGCAAAAACTGCTTTTAATATTCTCAAAACCTCCAACAATTGCTCACTACAAAAACATGACAGTTTCGTAGCGAGTTTTGGTAGTGTGGTAAAAGTGGCTTCTCCATCTATCTTTTTCAATTCTTTGTTGTTCCATCATGTCAATCATATCATAACACCTTACCACCAAGGATCTCCCTCCTTTAATCATGAAAAAACTGATTTTGAAATCAAAAATACACCTACAGGTTTTTTGGTAGCGTATTCCTAGCTTCAAGCCTAAGGTACGCTACAAAACTGTGTAAAAATCCACAAATTGCCCCTTTCAAAATTGTCTTCAAAATCTGATATCCACCTGCAAAATTTTGATTTTCTGCATGTTATGGACCTCCTAAGGCATATCTCATCTCAATTTACTACTCCTGTGGTGTTTCCTCCTCATTTATGATCAGTTGACTTATAAGCTCTTCCACCACAGTGATTTTCAAACCTTTCTTTTCCAGCTCTTCATGAATCAGACCTAGTTGCTCTTGAATATCTTTCACTTGGTCCTTCAATGTCCTGTTCTTGTATTGCAAGTGCAGGTTTACCTTTTTGATATGCTTGACCTGTCTTATTAGTTGCTGAGTCCACTTTATCAGTTTTTTTGTATTGTCCAAGGTTTTTGAGACACTTGTGACTTTATCTTCCCAAATCTTCCTCATTTGTTCAAACTAAACCCTTTCAACTCTATGCTTCTTTACCTCTTTCCTCAAGACTAATATCTCTTCACCTGCCTATTTCAAATGCTCCTTAAGGGTTTCAACTTCTGATTTTTCAGTGATTTTCTCTTTACCCTTCTTTTGTTTGATGACCAGTTCTTCTTTTGCAGGTGAGGAGAGGTCTATGATGCTTGGTGGTGGCTGAGTAGTTTCATTGATCTTCTGAGTCTCTTTGCTACTTTCCATGACCTTTCTTGCATGTCTGGTCATTGGCTTCCTAGGTTGCAACATGAAACCAACATCATCACTTGAAAACTCTAACTTTTTAGTTGTCTTGCCTTTCTTTAGCTTTCTTCCTCCATCTTCTATGTCTTCAGCTTGGACAATGTGAGTTTTTTCAATGTCAGTGGCATGCAAGATGTCCTCTAAGTTACCCTTAACCACTGTTTGGCTCCTTGTAACTCTCTTGCTGCCATGTTTGTTGATTGTTTGCTTCTGTTTTGCAGGTGTAGTTTTCGGTGTGTCAGTCTTCTGTAAGGGCTCTGTCTCCATGCTCACTAGTTCAAATTTCTCTGCCACTGTTGTTGATGAAATATCTCTAGGTTTGAAAAATATTTTAGGAGTAATAGCATCAACATCAAAACCACTCATGAACAGAAAGGATGTCCAATCTCTGCCTAATCTCTTAAAATCCTATAATACCAAAAAATTAATCAAACCATGATGAAAGAGAGAGGTTTCATTTCCTTTTGTTTTAACTTGAACCTTGTAATGTTCCCAATTAGGAACAGCTACACTATTGGGAATAATTTGAGTTATTACCAATGTGGAGCTTTAGAAAATCATGAGCTTGGAAATTTAGAGCAGCTCAGTAGATGTAAAATAACATCAACCCAAAATATGAAAGAACCTCAACAAGATATAGGCCTATGTTCTCCTTCTCGGGTGGGGAAATGTAGCAATACAGGGCATAAAACTGTTGTTTTCAGAAAATAACACTATACAAGTGAGAAATGGGACTTGGATCCCTTAGGAGACATGATATACATCTCACATGCATAATTACAGGTGAAAGAAATAACTCTAGCTCATATAAATAGATCTCCCCAAGTCTATGCAGCAAAAATAAGCCAAAACCCCATAGCCTAGCTCATGCAGCAACTACTGAAGCAAGGAATGCGTTATTATCATGAGGTTTTCTACAAAAAATTATGGAATAAGTCTAATATAGAGCTTATATTAATTATACAACAAATAAATGGAGGTTTAACCCCTTATACAGCAGAAACAAGACACTCGGCAAAGGTTTCTGACAAAATGCATGTACAAAGAAGCACTGCAGAAAATAACACAATTCACTGCAACACTGTATTAGAAATGACTGAATATGAAATAAAAATGCTAAATAATACAAGGAAGGGACTTAGGCCTTCTTACTGGAGCTCCTGGAGGGAAATAAGCACCTCCTCCTAAAAGATTAGCATACAATCAAAGGATGCATCTCTACTGCTGCTGCTCCTGCATAAAAGACGTAGTTTACTAAAGGAGACTGTGTTGTGGCTAAGTAAGGATGAATGGACCCAATCCAAATGCTGAAAATGAAGCTCAAATCACTCCCCTTTGATCCCTTAAGCAAGATGATCTAAAGAGAGAACGGAATTCTTGCACAGGAATTCCTTGCACTAAGCAGTGCAGCAACTCCGGCTAAACAGCTGAAGCATGAAATTGGTCTCAAGACTAGAATATATGAATACATGAATGAATCTCCTTTGATTCTATGCCCTCCTTTTATCTTTGGTGAGCCTCCTCACCCTGTACCCCACACAATGTTGAGGTGACTTCTTCATGAAGCTTCCTCTTTCAAAACTGCGCTACCCTAGCTAGCTTCGCTCCTCTTTGTGACAGCGTTGTTGACTTGGTCAACTATAACCAATCCACCTGCAATGCCTCTATTCATATCAAGGGATCTTCAATCTGGTTCTCATATGCGTGTCTAGGCTGATCCTTGTTCACATTGAGCCAGTCTCTTTGAGTGATTTCTTCCTCCTCAAGAATGCATGTTGACTTAGTCAAACTTGACTATGTCCCCTTCCAATTTGTCCTTGTTCACACTTGGAAGCGTAAAACTAGCTCCTAAGGTGATCTCCTTCCTTACTAATGTGGAATTTATTCATATTTTTATTTTTCATGGGCCTCCTTACCCATTTATTCCTCTCCTAGGTGAAAGTAGCAAAATCTAATATTCCAAATTGCTATGTGAAAATTTTGGAACATTACACTCCTCCCCTCCCAAATGTTGCTTGTCCTCAAGCAACTGCAAGGAAAAGACTAAAGAGTATCCTCTCCTCCCTTGTAGCAACCTCATATGATGCAATCCTCCAAATATCAAGGTGTTTCATCATCAATAGAACTCCAAGTGGCTCCTCCCAAGTGTGCAAGCCATCTATTGGGAAACATCCCAAATAGCTAACATGATGTGACAATGAAACATCCATGGGGAAATAATGGGGTGTTTGAAGGTCCTCTTGAAGCATGAGGGATGATATGGATTTGGATTCATCATCTCCATTTGAGTTTCTCCTCCCCAAGCTATCAACCAAACAAAATGATTCACCCTCCAGTATCGCAACTCATGAAGGATCTCTTCCACCTTGAGCTCCTGCAAAGAAGGTGGGCTGCATAGCTGACTATGTGGAGTAAAAATGCACATCTCTTGTTGCTTCTCTCTCTGCTTATGATATATAGGGGGCTACTGCTGATATATGGTTGAAATATAACGGTCTTCAAGAAAGACCCAAGCCCCCCATCAAATCCAACACCCATGAGGTGTCTCCTCAAAGAACTCAAACCTCCCAAATGAGTCCTCTCGCTTGAAGGCAAGATGTATAGCATGGCAATAAAGGTCTGCCCATTGTTAATTCTGAAATATGAAACTTGTATAATGTAAAGAGTCATATTTTCATTGGGCCTCTTCACCTCTTGTGCTACTCCTCCAATGGTGCTTCCTACAATCAATGTTTTAGAAACATAATATGGAGGCATAAACATATGAAAACAAGGAGGTAGAACATAGTCCCAAACATGGAGCCAACGCAGGGCAATATTTTCCTGCCTCAATTCATAGTGCGACAAGTGTTTTTTTTAGCCACTTGTTTACTGCCACATTCATTTTACAAAAGGGAATCATAAAAGCATAATTTGGTGCCAATGATGCACACCGAAAACCATGTGGCATTTCCCCACAATCCATAAATATAATGGCCATCATAAACGCTACAAGTTGCCTCAAGTACATAACAATATAATATGCAAGAAGGAAATACCCTTCTTGGTATGATACGCTACTCATATAGATAAGGAAGTGTAAAATACAAAACAAAATTTTACCTCCTCCATCATGTACTTCAGTCATTGAGCTGAAATGGCTCAAGTGCAAATTCTCCCTTGCTGCATGTGAGTAGGGAAGTGGTTGTGCCGACCTTTTCTTCATCTTATAAGTTGTGCATCTCTCCATATTCTAATATACATTCAATTGAATTCCCTCCCAAGTGAACTCTTCCATTGAGGGATGGTATGCATAAAAATGCATGGAAGGAAAGTTCACAAGTGTTGCATGTAGATATTTCTCCTTGTTCTTGTGAATCCAAGCCAAGAAGGCCAAAACATAGTAAGGGATACTCTCATCCATTACTCTCTCATGCCCATATTCTACATGCCTCCATGGTGCATTACTTGTGAAGTGGTTTGGGAACACTTCAACAAGCAATCCAAGCTCCCAAGCGATAGCGCTGCTAGCCTCTGGAGTAGGGCTACTGTCATCTCAAAGCTCAATTCTTTGACATAGCTTGTGTCAAAGACTCTTCCCAAAATGTTGCTGTACCTGTAGAGATCCTCCCAAGATGGAGGTTCTACTCCTTGCACTATGCTATTTCCATCCCTTACTCCTGTAGCATCATGCCAAGTGTGAGAGAAAATCTTCCCTTGCTCTCTCCCAATCCTCCAAAGAAAAAAATGATTTTGTTGCCTCACCATACCTCCATCATACAACCTATGTGGTGAAAACATCATGATCACATCACCATAATTCATCCACACTCCTTGCTGCCCCATGATGAAAGTATCCTGTCAATCTTCCTTCCCCTTCTCTCCCCATGGAAAAGGACATGTCATAGGTTGACCAAACTCTCTCAAGAGTAGCCAACATAGCATTGCCTCTTGCTTCCCGGTGTCATAGACTTGCAAGAGGCTTACCAATCTCTTTCCTCCCAAACACATCCACTCAACTCCATGTGGATGCCTCCTATCTTTCTCCATCTTGGCATTCCTCCAATGAGGTCTACCATCTTCCCATATCAGACTTGTCTCCTTGCATTTCATAAGGTGCTGGAATGCAACTCCTTGGAGATCTCCAAGAAAAGATCTCTCATCAATGATTATCTTGAACCCATAAGGATCCAAGTGGCCTGAAGGAAAAGTCTCCTTGCTGCTACTTCTTGACAGCGTTGTAACCCTCCTCTAGGGTGTTCTGGCTATCTCATGTGTCCACTCCTGGATGAACATTTGCTCCTGCATGAATTTTTTTGGAGCAAGGTTCACTCCATCCTCCAAGAATTCACACTCCAACCTCAAGGGCTGCGTGTAACTCATCAGTGATACATGAGGTTTATGGTTCAAATCCCTCTTGAACCCTTCAAGCTTGCACAGAACAGTGCAATCCTGCTGCTCTATCTCAAAAATAATATTTGATCCGGGGCCATATGCAACCAAATCTCCAAAATTCTTTATAAAATTTTCTGAAATGTTAAGACATGGAAATTTATGCATACCTTTGTGATCCTTTGTAACATCTTTTATGGCTGCAAGGGTCCCTCTCTTCAATGTGTTGGCTGATCCAACTGTTGTTGTGGGTGGATGCCCCCTCATGCATATGACAGCACTGGTAGAGGCCTCCTCAAGTGGAGAAGAGAACTCCTCCTTCTCTGATCTACCACTGCCCAATATCCTGATTATCTAATGAGTGAAATCAGCAAAAGAACATACTCTTCCATGGCTGAACCACCAAGAGCTTGCCTTGCCCTCTAAGTGCAGCGCTGAGATTCCCACAGCCTCTTCTTCCACTAATGGATGCAGTAGGAAAAATGCCTACAGTTTCATCACCCAAGTCTTTGATACACACTTGAGTGCCCCATCAAATGTAGACAATAGGAATCTATTGAATCTCATCATTTTTTTACTGCATGGTCTTCTCTCTTCTCTTAGTTGAATAAACTGAGGAAAATCTAGGGTCTCTTTGGAAGCCTTAGGCTGGCACTTGTATTCTGCCAAATACCCACTCAGGATTTCATGCTCTAAGTGGTCTCCTTACTCTCCACTCCCTCCATAATAATAGGAATTGCATGCATCTTCTTCTGCTTCTCGAAACCTTCTAGAGGTCTCATTGCAACTCTCTCCTCCCTAAAACCCTCTTGGAGTTTCAATACATTTCTCTTCTTCTTTCTTCTTAGATCTGAAAATGGATGAGAGTAAGCTCATCCTCTCCATAATTTTGTTCTCCTCTCCTTCTTATCTTCTGAATGGATCTAAAATCCACAGGCTGAGCCCAGATGGCAGCTCTGATACCACTGTAATGTTCCCAATTAGGAACAACTACATGATTGGGAATAATTTGAGTTATTACCAATGTGGAGCTTCAAAAAATCATGAGCTTGGAAATTTAGAGCAGCTCAGTATATGTAAAATAACATCAACCCAGCAGATGAAAGAACCTTAGCAAGATATAGGCCTATATTCTCCTTCCCGGGTGGGGAAATGTAGCAATACAGGGCATAAAACTGTTGTTTTCAGAAAATAACGCTAAAAAAGTGAGAAATGGGACTTGTATACCTTATGAGACATGATATATAGCTCACATGCAGAATTAGAGGTGAAATAAATAACTCTATCTCATATAAACAGATCTCCCCAAGTCTATGCAACAAAAATAAGCCAAAACCCCATAGCCTAGCTCATGCAGCAACTACTGAAGCAAGGAATGAATTATTCTCATGAGGGTTTCTGAAAAAAATGATGGAAGAAGTATTTTATAGATCTTATATTAATTATACAGCAAATAAATGGAGGTTTAACCCCTTATACAATAGAAACAAGACACCCGGCAAAGGTTTTCGACAAAATGCATGTACAAAGCAGCACTGCAGAAAATAACGCAGTTCACTGCAACACTGTATTAAAAATGACTGAATATGAAATAAAAATGATGAATAACATAGAGAAGGGCCTTAGGCCTTCCTATTGGAGCTCCCGCAGGGAAATAAGCATCTCCTCCTAAAATATTAGCATACAATCAAAGGATGCAGCTCTACTGATGCTGCTCCTGCATAAAAGACGCAGTTTACTGAAGGAGACTGCACTGTGGCTGAGTAAGGATAAATGGACCCAAGCCAACTGCTGAAAATGAAGCTCAAATTAGTCCCCTTTGATCCCTTAAGCAAGATGATCTAAAGAGAGGATGGAATTCCCGCACAGGAATTCCTTGCACTAAGCAGTGCAGCAACTCTGGCTAAATAGCTGAAGCATGCAATTGGTCTCAAGACCAAAATAGCTAAATACATGAATGAATCTCCTTTGATGCTATGCCCTCCTTTTATCTTTGGTGAACCTCCTCACCCCAGACCCCACACAATGTTGAGGTGACTTCTTCATGAAACTTCCTCTTTCAAAACTGCGCTGCCCTAGCTAGCTTCCCTCCTCTTTGTGACAGCACTGTTGACTTGGGCAACTATAACCAATCCACCTGCAATGCCTCTGTTCACACCAAGGGATCTTCAATCCGGTTCTCATATGTGTGTCTAGGTTGATCCTTTTTCACATTGAGCTAGTCTCTTTGAGTGATTTGTTCCTCCTCAATAATGCATGTTGACTTATTCAAAATTGACTATGTCCCCTTCCAATTTGTCCTTGTTCACACTTGGAAGTGTAAAACTAGCTCCTAAGTTGATCTCCTTCCTTACTAAGGTGGAATTTATTCATATTTTTATTTTTCATGGGCCTCCTTACCCATTTATTCATCTCCTAGGTGAAAGTAGCAAAATCTAATATTCCAAATTGCTATGTGCAAATTTTGGAACATTACAAACCTTATTTGACATTTTACCTAGACTTCTGTATAAATAAAAGGGAAATTCAAGAGATCTCTTACCCACAAAATGCAGTAGAAGCCTAAGGTGGTAGGAGTAGACCATTTGAAACCTTCCTTCACAGGTGAAATACTTCTGAATGATCATCAACAACTTTTAATAGTTTTCCTTCAGTAACTCCCTCGAATAGAATTTGTTAAATCAATTTCACTATGCTCTGGCTTGATGAACTCTTTGCAATCCTGCATGGTGAAATTGATGCCTTTAAACCATTGGTCCCCTCCTCTAGGGATTCTTGTTGCTGCTGAAATTTTGTCTGGTGTTACTGTGAGGTTTAACATTCCCACCTTTGAAGTTGTTCCAGTGAAAATTTTAGCAAAATCTTTAGAAACTTGTAGATGAAAACCCTACAATCTTTGAGAGAATTGAAAACAACCTGTTCTTCTGAATACCTCCATGGCAGTTGGGTCTTCATTTAGAGAATTCATGTCCATGGGTTCATACCTATGGCAGCGACCACCTTTGATGGTTTTCTTCCTTTCAGCCATGGTGGTTTTATATCTTCTCAGCCTCGCTTGATTAATGACACCTGCAACCTTTGAAAATGCTAACAACCTGCCTAGCTCGATGAAGCAGCTCTCCAAAAATAAAATATCATGTAAAGATAAAGTGAAGAATGACAAAAAGACTAATTGGGTAACCTTTTATGGTTTGAATAACAACTCATACCTTAATCATGACACATGCATGCTAAAAACGGTAATGATGAGCTCAGACATGACCTTGTACTTTTGAAGTAACCCTAACATACTCGAATGACCTCCACCCTAACTCCTTCAATCATGAATTGACACTTTGCATCTGATTTGACAAGACAGACAGAAAAACAATTTTTCATAGCATATCTAGTTTAACTTTTGATAGTGTCGCTAACTATTAGGTATTTTCGTAGCGAAAACTACTATTTCATAGTATAAAACGCTATGAAAAGTTGTGAAACTGGATTAAGTGTCCTTTTTCAAATTTAAACACTTGGGAAATGAAAACTGACATCAAATGATGACTGATGGGACATGATTTGACCTGAATGGAGGTGGATTAAGATAAAATGGAGGTGGTCTTGAACCTTAGGATAGGTTAAATATGTAAAAATGAAATTTTCCTATACCAACTTAAGAGCTTTGATAAATGAACTGTATAACCATGCCAAGTAATGTTTCACATTTTTCTGAGTGATAACACCCAATTTTGAAGGAAATCCTGGAGAAGATCCAAAAATTCATGTTCGCTCATTTAATATGTGGTTTTCATCCAATTCTATCACTGAATACTCTATACTTCTTCGCCTTTTCCAATGCACTCTTACTAGAGCTACTGCTAAGTTGTATGTATATCAACCCAGAGCCACTCATTCCACTTTTGCAATTCTTTCCAAATAATTTCTATCATATTTCCAGTTACATCTCTATTATGACACTGGTACTAAACTCTTGAATTCTTTCCATCAAACTTATACCACTCGCATACCTGACCATGTTCAATAATGGCATAGAAGGAGGAGCATGTGTAGGACCCCTGAATTAGAAGATCGTGTTTACATGGATTGGTTCCTTAGATCAATTTCAGCCTACACAGGTAAATATGTTGCTTCACACTTCCCTCTGTCTGAGGAAGATTTCCTCCAAGTAGATTTTAAATATGACCTAATCTATGCTTATATGGGCTATGTTTCTATTTTTCTTCCGGATTTGACTCGGCTCGGTGCTGCTAATGCATCGGGGGCATCTCATGCCATGTATGGTATCATTGGACCCATTTCACACCCTCCACCTCAACCATATACTATACTTCTAATGAGTTATGGTCAAACCCATGGGGGGGCCAATTCCTCTTACACCTATCCCCCTCCCAATCCTTCACATGGAAACCCTTATCCAAGTCCCAACATGTCATATGCATATCCCCAACTGCATCAGTAAATTGTAGGGCCATATGTTGCTCCACCTATTTATCCTAATGTTTCTCCATCTCCTTATTATCCATTTGCATCGCTTATCACTCCAACCCCTCCGTCACCAGTGCCCCAATCCTCCGTGCCTCCTCCACCTTTGCCACAACAGAAACCTCCTCCTCAAGGTTAAGTGTATGCTCAGCAGAGCACAACCAATCCCCCCAACCCTAAGAAAAGGAATAAGGGGAAGGAAATTGGAACCAAAAATCTCAAGGTAATTAAGGTAACAAGGGTCCACCACCTAATGCACCTCAGGGAAATTAGCTTAATCTCGCAGCCCAACAACAGGGCGGACAACCCAAGAAAAACAAGGCTCTTAGTACGAACAAACCTTATGCCTATTGTGGTGTATTTGACCATTTTACTCATGAGTTTTCCCTTTTACCTTAGATGTGTCCACTATGGGAAGCTCAAGTAGCTGCTTCCAAAGGAAAACATCCCATGGCTCAACCTCCTCTTCCTCCTGCTTCATCTCAACCAATTGTGCTTACTAATCCTTTTTCCAATCAAGGATATATTGTTGCTCAACCTACACAAGGTCATGCAACTCCCCAACCTCCACAATATGGTCACAACTATTATCATATCCTTATGATGAATTCCGACAAAGTCAATACCGAACAAGTCAACCTTTAGACTTGATCGGACCAATATGACAAGCCACCTACTAAGCCAACGAATAATTCCCAACCTCAAGTTTCCAATAAGCCTATGTCTTCATCAAAGGTATATTACATATCCCTCCACATAAGGCAGATTTTATCCCTAAGATCCCCAAAGGTCCATTATGTCAAAATTATACTTCTAAACCCGCCCATATGTATAACATAGTAGATGAATTGGCATAGTATCCTTCTTCCATGTCAACATTGGAAGTCCTCCAAACGTGCCCATCCTAGCATAAATATCTACTCTCTCCTTTGGGCATTGTGGATCATTTTGATGATAGTATGGTTTTCTTTGAAGTTGAAAAATCGGAACATCCCCCCCACCTTCATCCATTTCATTTCAAATATCATTCTTCGTAAGAAATGTGATTGTTAAATGGTTTAGACGAAGGCCCCTCCACTTATGTGATCACTGCTAGTGTTTGGAATCAGCTTGCTTCACCTGACTTGTCCCCATCCACCATCACTCTCTGTGCTTGGGATGGTCATCCCTCACATCCCCTTAGATTAGATCACATTTTTCCTATTAATGTTGTCGGCAAGACCATCTCTATTGATATTGAATTCATTGATGCCCCATTAGATTATAACATCCTCTTAGGTCATAGTTACACCTATGTTATGTCAATTGTCGCATCTGTGGTTTTCTCTGAGATGTATTTTCCTCATAATGGAAATATTGTCATTCTCGATCAGTTGGCGTACTATGATCCTAAGTATCAAACTTCATATCATTTTACTATCTAATCGATGATTGGAAATAAGACTATCTCATCCGTCACCAATGTCTCTCCTGGAGTCTACAAAGATTCCACTTTACTTGGTGCTTATTATGGTCCAATTCCTACCCCTTATAAGCCTATCTCATCTAGTGTTTGCATGCTTCAAGTGTCAAGGGATACTCACAAGCAATTTTGTATGCCTTCCCAATAGCTAGCACCTCTACAACCACTTGGTCCCAACTCAACCCAGCCTTCAAGAATAATTCCTCAAGGAAAATTTCATTCTATTGGTATCTCTAAAAAGTCCTTTCGTACCCAGAACCATTTGTTGGGAGCAGTATAGGGAATATTAATGGACCAACATTTAATTTTCAATTTTGGAGTTCATGAACTTTGAGGCGTGGCACTGGAATGCCACAGAGAGCCCCTAGCAACCTGCAAATCAAATTCTAGTCAACTTGTGCATCAATCTCAACAAATTAAATTGAATCCTGCACTTCGAAGGAAACTTGAGGAAACACCAATCCTGACAATTGAAAACAAGCTTCAATCAAAAATTTGAAAAATAAAAGGAAAACCTGCACTATTATAAATTGTGAAAGGAAATCCTAATTATTGGCAAACCAAAGGTAAATCCTAACTGTCGTTTGACTAGAAACCAAACAATGTCCAAACAACGTTTAAAAAGAAGAAAGTAAATGCTGAAATAAATTCAAGATCAATTAAAAACCATTCTCTATGTAAAGAAAAACTTTAATTCACACTAATTTTGTCTAGTTCACCTTTGTGTAACAAAACTATTTAATAAATTAAGATCTGATTTATTAAAAACATCATCAATCATTATTAAATACTATGTAAGCATATTGAGTGGACAAGGTTGAAACAGGAAACACTCTCACGCATAATGTAGCAATTGTCATGTATTTGAAGTAAATGACACCTGGAAGAAAACACATCAAATGGGCATTCAAAAGAGAAATCTATCAATTTACAATTTACCATTTATCGAAAATGTATGCATTACTACAGGCTTCAAAATCATAAAGGTCTTCCAATAACGATAATTATTGTGGGAAGATCGAATTCTCAAACACGTTTTGAGACCAACGCAAATATTCAAAACTTAAAATAATTTCAATGGACAAAAAGTGCACGAGCCCCTGCAGCTTGACATCAAATACCATGTGCATCCTTCATCGTAGTCATTAATGCGATTTATAAAAACTCAAATTCTAGCTGAATTAAAAGATGCATGGTCATTTCCTATAGAAAAAAAGTATTGTAAGCCAAAGTATAATTTAGAACAATCAATTTAAATCGCACCTTGCACAACATGAATACACATAATTCAAAGGAAGAACGATAGATCACTAGTCTAGCATCTTTCATACAAATTCATTCTATAACAAGTGACAATTTCTGCAAGTAAAGTAAAAAGAGCAGAATGAGAATCGCTTTAAAATACCCTTTAGATCTAACATTAAACACATCATGTCACCCATCAAATGAAAATTTAAATGAAATCTAGCCTAATTCTGGAAAATTCAGAGTGGTGTCGAGCTTGTCTGGCGGCCAACCCAGCTAGCTCGTACCCTTTGTCAACGATCTAGTTTACATATGGATTATAAAAAATAATTAAATAGAAAATAGCTTGAAATTCCTTGATTAATCTTTGAAATCTTCGTCTTTACATGGTCCAGGAAAATATCAGACTCCAACAAACAGAGGAAGTGTTCCACAAATTAATTATGCTCGCGTAATGCTACATTGGGACTGTCTCCTCCCCTTCTTCGTCGTCCCTAGCTCTAGGCAATCTCTGAGTTTATATAGATATTAAAATTAAAAATCGGGATATTACTAAGCCAATCAAAATACAGGAGGAACAAATTACAAATCATAACAATTTTCCGTGGATAAAATTGGATTTGGTTATGGTGCAACTGAATGTTGAATAGAGGAGTTGAATCTGGTACATGAGGATCTTATTTGGTAAACGGATCCTCTTTTCTCGGTCTGAGACTGATGATGAACTAAGTGCGGTGTTGACCAACAATTACTTCCAAAAATATCCTCGAATTTCTATTCAAACAATCATCCAAGTAATTTCGACCAGATTTCAATAATTAAAGTAGTCCCTGCATTCATTGACTCCAGTGCAATAACATGAGTGTGGTGCAGGCATTGATGTGAGGTGAAGGAACTTAATGTGTGGTGTAGGAACTTGGTGCATGGTGTAGGAACTTTATGCTTGGTGCACGAACTCTTCAAAGTGCGGGAATCCCATAGTAAACTTGTGCAGGAATCCCAATTGGTATAGGAATTTGTTGCATAGTACAGGGAGATGCAAGATCAAGGTATGTTGGAATATGCATAAAAATTTAGTCAACTCAGTTTTAAACCTGCAAACACAAACTATTATTAATGGTTCTTTTAATGTTTAAATCTCATTAAAACAAGGGAATCATGGAAAATAGTAAATACTTACTAGATTTTCTCTGATAATGCACAAAGCCACGACAATAACCATTCAAACTAAAAAAATCATGAGGGATTTTGAGTAAAAGGTGATATAAAGCAAGACGAAACGGAGGAATAACACCATTCACCCAGGTCTTAACCATCTAGGAGAAGTTCCTCCAAGTCATTACCCTTTTGGTCAGATACCCATCTTATTCCCACCACCTAGAATTTTGTATGTCCCTATCATGGCCATGTTCAGTCTTCCTAATATCACCTTGGGGATCCCAGTTTGGTACATTTATCCCCTAGAAAACACTCTCCCGATGAACTTTATAAACCTTACATTGATTTGACCCTGATTCAATCTGTTGTTTCTACCCCTTCCTTTGCTTCAATTCCATGGGAACCTCAACAGGAATATACTCCTATTGCGAAAGCATCTAGTGAGGGTGGAAAAGCTCAGAAAAAGGGACCCAGAGACAATGCACCCCAAACAACTCCATCTCCTCCTAAGCCTCAAGATCCTACTCCTCCATGCGCTTTGTGTGATGTTTTTGGGCATGCCACCAATAATTGTCCTAATCTCCCTCATATCAAAAATGTAGTCTATGATACCCTTCCTGAATCCAACATTCCTGAGGTCCATGTCACCTTACCCAAGTCAGATAAGAAGAACAAATCCTTATGCACAAATCACCCTTGTGCTTTGTGTGATAACTATGGCCATTATTCTCATCCATTAGGGGAATTTTGAGGTCTAAAATGGGCCTCCTAAGAAAAATGTACAACAAAAATAAACTTTATAAGAACCAATAAGATTCAAGATGATGATGTCAACCATGTGGGATGATTCACCATTTTTTAAATAAAAGGGTAAAAATATTAAAAAATAATAACATAATAAAACTATTTTTTCAACTCGTATTTTCAACTTATCTCCCAAAGTTTTTACTCAAATTTGAGCAGGAGTACTTTTTGGATGAAAAATTTAATTCCTCATCCAAGAAGTACCCATGTTGCATACTTTCGATGGACCCTGCTACACAAAAAATGAGAAATACATAACAAAATGTGATTGTAATCACGTTTTTCATGTATTTATCATTTTTCGCGTAACAGGACCCATCGAATGTATGCAACATGGGTACTCCTTCAATGAGGAATTAAATTTTGCATCCAACGAGTACTCCCACTCTAAATTTGAGTAAAAAAATTGGGAGATAAGTTGAAAAAGTAGTTTTTCCTTTTTTCCCTCTAAAATTTGATGATGTAATCCAATCTTATTTTATTTTTTACAATATTATTTTATAATTTTCTTAGGAGGCCCATTTTAGACATCAAAATTCCCCTAGTGATTTTCCCTGTCTCGAAGAATTTTGTGATACACTTCAAGTGCTTCATGAATTAGAGGCCACTCATAGTGAATCCACCTCCTCTCTACCTACAGGTTCTGGTCCCACTTTTGTACTAGAACAAGAGGTCTCTCAACCACCCATTTTGAT
The DNA here is from genome assembly GCA_034641835.2 of Pinus albicaulis. Lineage (NCBI taxonomy): Eukaryota > Viridiplantae > Streptophyta > Pinopsida > Pinales > Pinaceae > Pinus > Pinus albicaulis. The sequence goes on along the minus strand of CM076584.1, from coordinate 644,067,000 downwards.
CCCTCCTCCCAACGTCAAGATGATGAATAGTACCACTATTATTCTCTACTTTTCTTCATCCATGGGATCGATGTATTCGGACTCTCTTGGATTTTCCTATTGTGAATCCATAAAACCTTCTTCATCGAACATTTCAGTCTCAACATCGGTATATGTCCCATCTACTATTCATTTGTCTCATCTCTTTAACGATGCATATGTGAACCTTGTATCTCATGATGATACTTCAAGTAGCTCATCTTCATCATGTGGTCTCTCTTCCTCCCTTCCTCCCATATTTCATTTTGATGAAGACATCATGGAAGCCATGACCACATCTTATTATCTTTTGGATGATATGCATAATCGTGTGTATTTCCTTCACAACACACCCATGCTTAATATGTTTGGGATTCCAAACTTACCCTCACCTATTTACGAACCCATAAATTTTCTCCCTATCTTACTCATGATGATCGACGACGTATTCAACATCAAGCCCCTTGCTATCTCCTCATTGGTGAAAAATTCATCATCATGGTGTTGACATTGTCCTTTGTTGTTGTCTCACCCATTCGTTGTTAGGATATTCCCACACACAGGAAATAGTTAAGAATAACTTAGTCTAGTGTAGAGTTAGGTAAATTGTGTTTCTTTACCATGTACATTTGTAACTTATAATCCGACGGTCACGATTTGTATTGATCCGACGGTTATCTCTCACCTTGGTATTAATGGCACTTGATCTGTGGCTTAACACCCAATTGGTCAATGATCTCTATTTAAAGAGCATGGAGGGTCATTCGTCCGGTAACCGTTTATGAGAGAAACATATGTAACTTTTCTTTTTATATTAATAAATTCCATGAAGTGGTCGTGTTGGCTCAAGGCATGGACTGTTTCCCTCTTTGAGGGTTTTAACCACGTGATTATACTGGTGTACTGATTTGTGATCTGTTTGTGAGCAATGACCTCTAGTTCTTGATCTACGTAACTTACCCTGTAAATTCCTACATGGTATCAGAGCTCCAGAATCAATGAGCCACTCATGAGAAGGAGAAGAAGAAGATACATTTAATGCATAACTAGATCTTGATGCTTGACAACCACAAGTAGAAAGTGCCATGCATGAAGATGAAGGTGAAGAGTGCTCCAAATTGATGTTGTAATCAAGGACCTCAAAGATCCTAAACATATTTTAGCTACTGGAATTTTTTATGATTCCACAAGGTTTTATAAGTTTGAAAACTTTGGGTCATCATCTCTTCCCTCTATTTTTGTTGCTCATAATGATGATGTGAGCAAACTTTGGCATGAGAAATTTGGTCACTTAAACTATCGCTCTCTTCAAACTCTGTGTAAGGAAAATATGGTGACGGGCCTTCCTATGGTATCTTGCCGAGATGGTGTTTTCTCCGGATGTGTACTCAGAAAACATCGTCGGGATAGTTTTGACAAACGTGCCTCTTGGCACGCTTCAGCCCCTTTGCAGCTTGTGCGCAATGATTTATGTGGTCCACTTCCTGTTGTTTCTTTCTCTAGTTTCAAGTACTTCTTAACTTTCATTGATTATTTTTCCAGAAGCACTTGGGTATATTTCTTAAAACTCAAGAGTGAAGTTTTTAACATGTTCTTGGCCTTTAAGGCCTTTGTTGAGAAACAATCTGGACATCAAATTCTTAAGTTAAGATCAGACAATGGAGTAGAATATGTTAACAACAAATTTATCAACTTCTGCACTGAGCATGGCATTCAATTGCAACATACTATTCCATATACTCCACAACAAAATGGTGTAGCTGAAAGGAAGAATCGCACCTTAAAAGAAATGGCTAATTGTATGCTTCAATCTAAAGGACTTGAACTCAATTTTTGGGCAGAAGCCATTAACTATGAAAATTACATAGTAAATCGCACTCCTACTAAGGTTTTAAAGAATATAACTCTAGAAGAAGCTTGGAGCTCAATCAAACCAGATGTAAGTCACTTTCGTGTTTTTGGAAGTGATGCTTGGGCCCATATTCCAGATGCGAAACATAAAGCCTTATAACCTAAGAGTCAAAAATGTATTTTTGTTGGATATTATGAAGATGTCAAAGGATATAGAATTCTTCAACCAAAATCCAAAAAGATAATCATTATAATAGATGTAAATTTTAATGAAAATATATCGGCCTACGAACTTAGTTCTACGGGTGTGCCACCTTTGGCCTACGAGCCTGATTCGGCATATGTGCCACCTCTCTCTCTCTCTCTTCTATTTTTAATAGCATTCCTTCTAGTTCAGATGATGATACCGAGGATGAAAATCCTCCTCCAGCTCGTGAGATTGTTCCTTATACTCCACTGCTTCCAAGATGGGTCCGCTCTACTCGGGATGCAGCAGGTTCTCTTGTAGGTGACCCTGCCGATCGACGACGTACACGTTCTCAGTTCGAAAGAGCCTCTTCCTTATTAGCTCAAGTTCCAGAAAAACTTGATCCAGAAACCTTTGAAGAAGCCTCCAGTCATCCAAATTGGGATGAAGCAATGAATTAAGAGTATCGTTCCTTATTGACAAACAATACTTGGGATCTTGTTTCTCTTCCAAAAGGAATAAAACTTGTCAGATGCAGATGGGTTTACAAAAACAAGTTTGGACCAGATGGAAAAGTGGATAGACATAAAGCTCGTCTTGTCGCTAACGGTTTTTCACAAGTTGAAGGCATTGACTATACTGAAGCCTTCTCCCCTGTTGCCAAAATCAATTCTATTCGCCTTGTTCTTTCCCTTGCTGCCTCCTTTAAATGGGAAGTCCATCATATGGATGTTAAATCTACCCTCTTACATGGATATTTGCATGAAGAATTCTACATGGAAAAACCCCCTAGCTTTATCCAAAAAGTCTCCATCCTTGTTTGTTGCCTTAGGAAGTCTCTCTATGGTCTCAAACAAGCTCCTCAAGCTTGGTATGACAAAATGGATAGATATCTCTTAGATAATGGCTTTTCTAAGTGTCATTCTGACAACACTGTCTACACCAAGAAAGTGGGTAATTCCTTCACCAAGGCTTGTTCTTTATGTTGATGATCTTATCCTTACTGGTATTAATCCAAACCATATAAACCATATGAAGTCTAGCCTCAAAAATAAGTTTGAAATGACAGACCTAGGACACTTGCATTATTTCCTTGGTCTTCAAGTCTTGCAATCCAAGGAAAGCATTACCCTCTCTCAGTCCAAGTGTGCCTGTGATCTTCTACACCACTTTCACATGGAAGAATGTAAGCCTGCCCCTTCTCCCTTTCAGTCTGGAGTCAAGCTTTCAGTCAACTGTACTACCCCTAAAGTTGATGCTACCTTATACTGTCAACTTGTTGGTAAACATTTGTATCTAACCCATACCCGTCCTGACCTTTCCTTTGTCGTTGGTCTTGTCACTCAGTTTATGCACCAATCTCATGAAAGTCACTGGAAAGTAGCTAAAAGAATACTTTGATATATTCGAGGTATAGTGTAGTTTGGGATTCATTACAGTGCAAGAGCATCTCCCTTGTTGATTGGTTTCACTGATTCTGATTGGGCTGGTGACCTTGATGATCGGAAGTCCACTGCAGGATATGTATTCACTCTTGGTTCAGGACCTATTACTTGGTCTTGTAAGAAACAAAGTGCCATATCCCTTTCTTCAGCAGAAGCAGAGTATCATGGCTCAGTTGAAGCTAGCAAGGAAGCCATGTGGCTTCGTCAGATCCTGTCTGAATTTGGTCTTCATCAGCAGCATCCAACTACACTTTGGTGTGATAATCAGAGTGCCATTCAGCTATGTAAAGATCCAGTTCAGCATCAGCATATGAAACACATTGAACTCCACATACACTTCATCATAAAGCTCATTCATGATCGTGTTCTTGAATTGCATTATTGTCTGACCAATGATCAACTAGTCGATATCTTTTCGAAGGCTCTTACAGAAGCGAAGTTTACCAAACTTCGATCCATGCTTGGAGTTTAGGAAAGTTGTCATTAAGGGGGGATAGGCTCTAATGCCTCCTTCCTTCTCCTATTGTGTCACTTTTGTAAATCCTTCAATCCTATCCCAGATTTTTCTTAAGGGGGCATGTTAGGATATTTCGACACATAGGAAATAGGCTCCTTTTGTGTCACCTTTGTAAATCCTTCAATCCTATCCCAAGTCGTTCTTAAGGGGGGATGTTAGGATATTCCGACACATAGGAAATAGTTAATAATAACTTAGTCTAGTGTAGTGTTAGGTAAAGTGTGTTTCTTCACCATGTACATTTGTAACTTATAATCCGACGGTCGTGATTTGTAGTGATCCAATGGTTATCTCTCACCTTAGTATTAACAGCACTTGATCTGTGGCTTAACACCCAATTGGTCCATGATCTCTATTTAAAGAGCATGGAGGGTCATTTTTCTAGTAACCGTTTATGAGAGAAACATATGTAACTTTTCTTTTTATATTAATAAATTCCCTGAAGTGGTCGCGTTGGCTCACGGCGTGGTCTGTTTCCCTCTTAGAGGGTTTTAACCATGTGATTATACTGTTGTACTAATTTTTGATGTGTTTGTGAGCAGTGACCTTTGGTTCTTGATCTACGGAACTCACCCTATAAATTCCTACATTCTTTTCCTTCTTGCATATTTCAGATGGATCCATCATCCACACCTCATATCGATTATGTTGATGGTGTGATTCACTTCTCCCGGAATCTAGCCTCGACAACTTGTGCCATTTTCACCCCTTTTCATTCGTTAGTTCACTCCAATAGCGTATGCATTGGATCTTCCACCAATAACCAGGTTGAATATGATGTTATGATAGGTTTTTTAGTCGATTCCCTTGATCATCGCATCCTTCACCTCCATGTTTTTCTTGATTCCTTGGTACTTATCATGCAATTTAATGGTGTTTATCATGTGTGTAATCTTATCCTATTTAGAAAATATCTAAGTTAAGTTTTTTGCATGTGAATTTGAATCCATTACATTCAATCATGTTCCTAAAGCATAAAATCGCTATGTATATACCATTGCAAATAACATTTTGTATTGGAATTGATCACATGCATATACAAGAAGGAAACCATAACATAAAAAAATGGTGAACCGTAATCGTCACAAAATATGCATAACCATATTATGTATTGTCATATCCAACATATACATGTTTGGAGTCCACTACAATAAATAAATATGACATGGCCATAGCATGTTACAATACAAAAATGGGGACCCATGTGTCCTTATCCCTAATCACTATCCTATGGAGGCTCCCAAGCAAATGGATCCATACCACTAGCCTATAAGTCTCGAACTGCCTGACCGGCCATAGTTATGCGCCTCATGATACCTTGGCATTCTGAGGGAAGACCAATGCACTCATATGTATATTGATCTTCTAGCTCATGCCATCCACACTCTGTCACCCCGATCAGTATCATGTCAAACCTACAATGAAGGTACTCCAATAGAACATCACTATCTGATCTATGTTGTGATATCAAATAACCCTGATCTGTAGCTTCAGGCACTACGACTTGACCTGTATATCCTGCTGGCCTCAATGGTGTTATATTTTCATACCATAAGTTTTGAAATCAATACCATATACATACATTTTCTAAAATTTACATGCAATCAAAATATAGCAACTTTCTCTTACCATATGGACCCCAGGCTCATCCTTGCGGAAGTGGTAAGTCAGGATCTCCTTGATAGTTCATTACACTATAGTCATCTATGTACAATGGAATATGGTCCCAATGTGCAAATAACTCATGTTGTAACACCCGTTTGACTCCCCCTCGTCCACCTTTTTATAGTTCCTTCCCCCAGCGATGCATCTTGGGCTCGTGTGGGCCACCATCACAGATTTGTACATGTGGTCGGATGGTCGAGATCTTCCCAATGAAGAATGAACACACAAATGTCCCAAAATAGCATTTATCATTGTTTCTTCACCTGCATAGTGTCAAATTTTGTTTCAATGATGACATCATCATTTAGGCCCACCCATAGTAGGTCCCTTCCAATACACTCTCCCCAAGCATCATTTCCCCCACAATGATGTGGTGAATTGCATGAATACCCAATATCCGCACCATTGTTGCGGCTGTAGCTCATGTTTCAAGCCTCTCAAAGTCAATGATCTAGATGGTTTTCCCCTTTGCATGAACACTCGTGCTGCAATGATGATCCACAAACTCTCCTATATGCCTCCCACGAGGCAGCACTGGATATATCTCTCCTACCACCCCCAAGGGGTTAGTCCTATCAGAAAGTATATGCCCTCGATCGTGATCTCAATCATATGCCCTTATACCACAAATGCCTCCTGATCTGGGTCCCAATAGCTCACAATCCTCAACATAAAGGGCTCAGCATCCCTCATTAATGGGTTCTCCAAGAACTTAAGAACCTCATACCGAGACAGAACCCCTCTGACTTTCGAATTCCCCTAAATCTCAGCACAAAGAGTTTCCAAATCTCATTCTCTCCATTTGAACTTTAGCTCTTCCATACCTTCAAAATATCATTATGTTTTTTTATTTAATATTCAAAGGCATACATTTATGATTCTTAGCTTCAGCTCCCTAGAGACCACTAGTCCTACTTTTCCCCTCATCCTTGAACGCAATTTTTTCCCTCAAAATTGCATTGGACGCACTTATTGGCCCAATTTATGCATTAAAGAATGCATAAAAAGGCCCCAAAATTTTTTTTTGATTATGAGGATGTGAAGGGGTTTCCCACAATGAACTGAATCCCTAATCTGAAAGTCTAATCGACCAAAATTGATGAGTAAGTTTAGGCCACCTAGTTCCAACTCGCAAATCCTGATTCCAATGGTCAGTTTGTCCACTATGATCTCCACAAGATTTAGGGCCTTCTCCGCCTCTCCAAATTCTCCAAAATTTCACTATGAAAATGAATTGGATTTGGGAGCAAGAATCTCTTTTATAGGAAAAATCCTAGTTTTTTCGTCGCTCATTGTGGCCAAACCGTAGCTTGGTTTGAAGAACAGTTAACACCGTTAGAAAGCTGTCATTGAATTTTATAATTTGTCTCCCTTTTTTTGGTAATTTTACACGTCACTCAGAAACCATTTTTTCCATGAGGTTTCACTTTGCCGCCAATTAAAACTTAATTTCTTCATATGAGCCGCTTGTAATATGGTACCACTTTACCTTTGCACTTTTCGACTTATGTGTCTATTTTCGTCATGAGTAACCATTATGTACTCATGTATTTATGGTCCCCTCTCCCCCATGTGGCATCATCATCGAGTCACCCTTATTTAGAAAATCCTAGATGAGTCACCCCTGCATTCATGGATTCTATTTCGAGTCCCATTGAGTCTCATTACAGTGTTCCATCCATATTTCCATTACATTCATCCCATTTTCTCCATTTTTCCTCCATCTATATTATTCTATCTCTCTCTCTGAATCCCCTTTTTTGTCTCATGGAAATGTAACTTACAACGTATTTCAGTGATACGATTTTCTCCTAACACTCATACGTTGGGGGGGAATATGTTATCACCTAGCCATTTCTAACTAGGTGGATCAAAGTACACCATGTAGGATTAATTTTACCATAGTCAAAACACTTTTACTATAAGAAATAATTTAGTAAGCCATTTTTATTAAATTATTTATGGTTAAAATTAAAAAAAATCCATGGTAATAATTGAATAAATCATTATTTATTTAATTTTCTCTCGGGATAAGTATTAAATAATTTTTTAATAATGATTCATTGTCACATTTGACTAAATCGCCTAGGAATAATTGAATAAATCACTATTTATTTATTACTCCTTAATTATATTTTTGGAATAATTATTAAAACCACCTTTTTTTTTAATTATTTCATTTTCACACCTTACTTAATTCTCACGAAATAATTAATAAAACATTTTATTTGTTAATTATTTATAAATAAAGATATTTGACCATTTTGAATATGTTTTCCCTCTCCAAAAAATATAATAATGTATTCCTAACGGTTAGATATTGATTTGGTCAATAATATTTTATTATTTCCCAATTTTAAGATAAACCCAATACTTTGTTATAAATAAGAGTGTTTTCCATTCATTCTTCACCATGATCATTATCATCGTCACCACTAACGTCTTCTTGAATTTGAGTTCCCACTATAGTTCTACATATTGTTTTGGGTTTTTCACATATTGAGAGAGATAATTGATCACTAAAGCATCAAGGACATCTAAAGGACCTATCCCATAGAGGGAGATTTGTAGACCATTTTGTATATCTCTTTCACTAGGTGTTATCAATACAGATTATTATTATTTTTTTAAATTATTTTCATATTGGGCTATTACCTTCGATACGTATTGTTGTTTGTTGTTTTGGATTGCATATATCTTTTTACTAAAAGTTTTTCTCATTTTACTATTGCATATTTGAGACACAAACAGCCACTTATTATTGTTAGGGTCACTTGTCATGAGTGACTTAAGTGAAGTGTTTTTGGTACACTTTCCAAGAAAATTCATACTAACATGAAACAATTTCAAAATGTGTATACAAGCCACTTATGTGCATTATTAAATTGTTTTAATAAACCTTATCTATATTTTGTGAGTTATATTACAACATTCATTGAATTGAGTCTTGGTTAACTTATATAAGTATGCTTGTTGTGGTGTGTGTGTGTGTGTGTCACACACACATACTCACACATGTGATGCATATATACATATATCAGTATGTTTTTTTTATTATTCTTTAAAGTGGCGAGATCATGTTCAATATAATTTGAATGGATTCATGACTCAGTATAAGCCTCTTGTTGAGGAAATTATGATTTTTCATGTTGAAATTTAGTCTCATAAATAATAAAACTTAAACTACAACCAAGACAAGTTTTGGCTCAGAATGCTTATAAGATATTGTTATTATGGTGTAAATGTATTTCTATTGATTCTATATGAGTAAAAAAAAATTGTAGGGTGAAAATTAGATTTGAGAGACTGATTTTATGCTTAAAGGCATGAAAATTTTACTTTTCATAATAAAACCTTATGTTAACTATCAGCCTTAATGATGATTATTGTGTAGCTATGAGACAATTGCTACACATTTATTAGTTAATTTCTAGTGAGATAGTAGACACATATTGTTTTTTACACATGCCTAAGTATCCTTGAAAGAAGAGTTCACATTCTATGATCATAACCTCTCTTTCTCTCTCTCTCTCTCCCCACACACACACACACACACATGAGTGTGTGTTTGTGTGTGTGTGTGAAGAAGTAGTAGTGTCAATGTGTGAATATGTGTATTTTATCTAGGTATGTATGCATAAATATATTCCCTTAAAAAGTGTTAAATTGATAACAAAAAAAATATAATATTAGAAATGTTACCTTAATCAGTTTATCTTGTCTCTATGGTATAAGAAGGGGAGAAAGTCATATTTTTCAAAAGAGTCTCCTACAAAATAGGTATTAACATCAATAAATATGTTGTCAAAGGATATTAGTGTTGACGGTGTTGGAAATCTATCAACCAGGGGGTCTCCCCAATGTGAAGTCCTAATTATACCTCACACCATTTAGAGTAGGAGCCCCATCTGGAATATATTCCCATTTTCCATGTATTCTTATAGATATTCCTTGGCTCTGACTATCAACAAGAGAGAGGAGTGCACATGCGCCTTCAAAAAGCAAGGGGGTGTTCCTAGTGAGTGTCCAATTTCAAGTGTGCCAAGGTTCTTCTACTGTGGGGGAGAGAGAGAGAAGTGAACCTATAAGAGTGAGGTAATAGTACCACCTAGGAAGAGACACACATGAACTGAATAATTTCTCTAAAATCTAGTGGAATAGTCCACAAGGGATTGGATTTTCATTACAACCAACAATTGAGAAATATTTTCCTAATATCATATGGAATAGTCCACAAGGATGGGACAGAAATAGCAACCATTACAGCACACTCCCAATAAGATAAGTACTAAAATAATTGAAATATTTAAACTACCTTAGCACATGTGAAAGCAAACAAGAAATACAAATATCCGAATAATAGTATTACAAACATTCATAATCCATGCATGAGAATGTGCCGACCTTGAGGACTTATTTTATTAAGTAAAAGTTCCAAGACACATGTATACAATGAACATCACTAGCTCTAATATTGGAGCGTTGGAGCCACTCCTTAATCCACAAAAGAACTAGATTATCTTTCTAATTCTTTGCAAGTGGAGCCAAGGTGAAAAAATTTATTTGCTTATACAATGAGGGTGTACATATAACCAAGGGGTGATGCTTCCCCCTTTTGACTCTTTGACTACCCTCGTGACCGTTCAACTTCCTATGAATTTTCAACTTACATGACTCTCCATATTCATGTGTGTCCTTTGGACTTCAACTTTATAATACATTTTGAATATAATATACATGGTCCACAATGATGATGTGGCATATGACAACTCATGACATCACACTGCTGACATGGATTTCTTGACAATGTGGCAATGTCAAGCCACTATTGTTGTTGTGTATTTTATGTATTCTTGATAACACCTTCTCTTCCACCTCCTCCTGGTCTGGTGATAGGAAACCTTGATTATCTTAAGTCTTGAGTGGTGGTCGCAAGTTGATGTCCCTTTGCTTTGCTTTGATAAATGAGATTGCATGCCCAGTTGTAAAGATGTCTTTCTAAATGCTTCCCTTCTGCATCTCCTCCCTCGTCATCCTGTCATGGTGTGAGAGAGTACCTACATCTGCAATTCACTCATGATGAGACGATATCAGCCTTAAAACCCCTAGTCTAAGATAGAGCATTTGGATCCATAAATTGGGACGGGATCGGGTGACAGGTCAAGAGAGAGAGCTCAGTGACTTCACAATTGCATATTTCAAGCAGCCAAGGGTTAGGCTTGATTATTAAAATTGCACATTGTGTAGATTAGGCCATACTGAGGGAAAAAATTGCGCAGTCTAGAATAAGGGAAAAATATGCGCAGTCCAAACTGAGGGAGAAATTTGTGCAGTCTAGACTGAGGGAAAATTTTGTGCATTCCAGACTGAGGGAAAAAATTGTGCAGCTTTTGGAGACAAGGGAGGCTAGGAAACTGTGCAATTGTGTAGTTAAAAGGTTCATGGAGATAGATTGATGCTTCTTCTTTCATAGTGCATAGTTGAGGTCGGGATGGGAGGAATGATTCTGCAATCCTAAAGGCCAAGACAGGGCCTTTAGCATAGTAACTGCGTAGTGTGGAAGCCCTGAGAGGCAGGGATTGTGCATTTCGTCGTGCCAAGAGGGAAGTTCACACATTGAGGTATAGAACTATAGAATGCGCAGTGCAGGCAGGCCGAGTGAAGCTAATTTTCTGGTCATAAATCCTCTTCGGGAATGATCAAGTGTAAGGCCAGTGAGACTAGTGTGTGAGGTGATAAATTTTTTACTATGATCTCACACTTAGAATACTTGAAGACACAAAAACATAGATCACCCATGACACATAAACAATGCATTTACCTTCGTATGACAACCTTATGACCAGTTACCACAAGTGTGACACTTAATATACACTTTGCAACGACTGTGTTGACACTTGCGCAACGATGCTCAAAACTTTGCGAATGAGTGTGACAGATGTTTGAATGGTTAGAAAAACTCATAGACAAAAATATAGACCCTAGAAACCATCAAAATTGGATTCTACACATTTCGTGACAACCATTCATGCGAAAAGACAACAGTTTACCCAACTTGAAAAGGGCATAAAAACACTTTAAGAAAGTAGATGAAATGAGTTTCGATGTTTGCGACAAAAATGTGCAATACGAAGGAAGGCTTAGAAATTAAGTGTAAGCGAAAATTTTGGAGGGTTTTTTAACAGCTACAATAGTTAGCTATAGTGGTTTGGTGAACAATTCATTTCCTTAATTTCATGGGTTTGAGTCTTCAAAGACTTGTTGTAACTGACCATTGTGGAATTTATGAAATAGTTGTATCTAGTGTAATCTTGGTAGATGATTTTTTGAAGTTACTGATTCTCTAGAAAATTATCATTCCAATTAAAAAAAAAAACATCAATGTTTATGTTAATGATTGATTCAAAGATAAAATATAAGTGAATCTTAGGTTTTTGGGATCCATGGCCTTTATGCCTACCTGTGAAAAATATGCAAGCCTGGGCCTTAAAAATTTGACCTTTAACCATTAAAATAAGCCTTCAATAATCTAAGTATGATATTGGTAATTTGTTCTTGTTCTTCATAAATTATAATCCTAAGGATTTTTGTATCCTTGAGATATTTTTTGGTTAGGAAACTATGTTAAGGCTCCAATAAAAAAAAATTAAAAAGAAATATTTTTATTCAATGTATCTCCTCTCTGATGAAATGTAGGAAAAAACCTTTCAGATATCTAATCAACAAGCTAGCTTCCAACTAAGGAAAACAACTAATTTGGTTAATTGTGGTTATAGAAGAATAGAGAAAAGAGTGTTACTGGTTTTATAGCATTCAATGAATACTTTAATGTTTGTTGTTGAATAAATCACACTAGAATGATATTGTAATGGTTCTATAATAGAGAAAAGCTTTAATTATATGAAATGTTGAACAATAATGTAACCATTCAATCATAGGTATGATAAGAGAAAATACATTCTATCATAAATTTATGTGTATAACATAACATTGCCAAAATATAGGGAAATTAAACCTCAATTTATCCTCTTAGGATATCTCATATAGCTTGAAATAATTCCACAAATGAAAAACTATAACATAAGAGTAAACTAATTCTCCTAATTCCACAAATAATTCTCCTAATTCCACTTGAATTTTTTCAATGGCATGTTCATTGTTCTAAACTAAATTTGATTCAACCCCAGTGATCCTGATTGATCCCCGCATTTATAAAATTCTTGTCACTATTTTTTCCGAAATAATTTTTTTTACTTCAACTAATTTTTTGGTTCCCACTAAATAATTCTTCAACCAATCCAATTCCCTCTGCAATCTTAATTTCATATCCTAATTTTTATGGTTTTTTTCATTTTTGTAAACTACTTCATCTTTAAGATTATTAATATTTGAATTCTTCACCATGAGTATTTTCTTGAGATTTTCAATTTCAATATCCTTTACACTTAATGCTGACATTGTTTCATCAAGCTTCTAAGATGGATCAACTAATGTCGATGGTGTTTTATGGTGATAAGAACGATGATGGGAATACATGCTCAATAGATCATATTTTTTAATTTCTTCTTAACACCTAAATGTCTATGTCCCTAGACATGATTAGGGTCTATATGGAACCAGAATCATTTGGGTCTATCCCCGGTCTAACAATACATTGCTCCAGACCATTAATTTTGATCTATTGGATTTTGGAAGCAATATTTTCTTGCTTTAATTTCATGGTGAACTTCATTAGCATAGTTTCTAATTTTGAGGCATTGACAACATTACTTGTTAAACTTTTGAATATCATCTCTTCAGTTTGTCTGTGCAAGTCCATCTAGTCTATTAAATGTATTTCTTCAAATCTATAATGAACTTGGTTGCCTTATAATATTTTGTAGTTTTATTGTTTAAGCTTTAGGTTCCAAAACTCCCATGTTTAGATGTCCTTTTTCATAATATAGAGTAGAAAGTATCCTTTTCTAAGAATATTTTGAAATGTGCTTCCATAACTGTGTATAAGAATCTTCTTTGATTTTCAAATTCTTATTTTTTTATCTCCATGAAATGTGAATAGATTTTTTCTTGTTTCCCTGTTGTTCAAGGTGATATTCCTGGAGATGAATTCTCCTAAACCATAGATGTTGTTGGAAAGAGACTCGAGTTGAAAGTAGGATTTCTTGATGTATCTTATTCTAAGATTTGAGCTAAAATTGAGACCTCTTCTTCTTCAATTATATATTTTTTCTACATTATTTTTTCTTCATCCTCTTATCTCTAAAATTAAGAATGATTTTTAAGTCCCTATGAATCCTCTTTTTATATATTTCTCTTTTGGTTTTTGAGAATCTAAAATAATTTTTTTGTGAAAATTGATTAGCTTCTTGCCAAATTTGAGTAATATTCACTGGATGTTGTTCCTAGACATCTCTATTTGTGAATTATTCTATGTTTGGCTTGGGAAAGTGTTTATAACGGATAGATCCTTGTTTTAATCTTCTTTTTTATATGATTTTTTGGGGATCATATTGCCACACTTCTCCCAGCATCAACAAAGATCACATAGTACTTGTGCTTTGCTGTCGAAGCTACAGAGAAAGGACCACACACGTCTGTGTGAACTCTCTCAAGGATCGTCGTGGCGCGACTATCCTTCTCGTGAAAGGTGGCTTTCACATACTTCCCTAAAGTACACCCTTTGCACTGATCTGACTGCGCAAGAGTGCCCTTAGGAAGCCCAGTAGAAATCTGCTGCAGGATCTTCAAAGCTCCATGGTGAAGGTGGCCCAATCTCCTGTGCCACAGTTCGCCCTCATCATCCCGGCTCACCACTTCTCCCGCTTTGCATGCCATTGTTGCGCAGCCATCTACTTGCAACTGATAAAGGTTCTTGACTCGAACCCCTATCTTCCGGGTCTCACCAGTAGTCTTACTGCGCAGGAAGGCTTTTCCTTCGCTGAAGACCACATCATACCCCTTGTCTTCCAACATCGCCACAAAGATCAGATTCTTCATCAATCCTGGAACATGCAAAACTTCCTTCAATACAAAGGGTTTACCAGACTCCCTCTCAAAGGAAATGGTATCGATACCGGTCGCACTGTATCTACCATCATCGCCCATCTCGATGTGCACTCCAAGATCTTTTTCCTCCAGATCTGAAAACAGATCCCGATCTCCTATCATGTGAAATGACGCACCACTATCCAAGAACCATACTGATCCCATCACACTTGAGACCAAGCATGCGATCAGTGAAAAATCCAGTTCAAACTGGGAGGCCAATGCCTCTCCCGCTGCAGATCCAGCAGCCTTCTTATTTTTCTTCTTCTGCGGACAATTTGTGGCATAGTGTTCGTGCTGGTGACAGTGAAAACACTTCACCTTGGACATGTCTTTCTTCTTGCCTTTCGCACCAGACTGAGAAGCTTTCTTGCTCTTCCCCTTCTTTGCTTTGGCAGCCAAAGCGCAATTTTCTTCATCATATACCTTTGATGAAGATCCGTCCCTGGTAGTCCTCCTTATCTCCTCTTGCATGAGATCCGCCCAAAGTCGCTCCCATCCCGACAACTTCTCCCGACCATTGACAGAATCCTGATAGGAATGCCAAGCCTTCGGAAGACCAAGGAGAGCCAGGTCTACCATGTCCTCTTCTTCGACAGTCACCCCCACACTTCCCAGCTCATCTCTGCATTGAGTGAACTTCGTGAGGTATTTGGCGATACTGTCACCTTTCTCCATCTTAATGTTTCTGAGCTTATCCTTGAGCGCCAGCTTCCTTTGGTCGCTCTTACTCTGGAATAGATCTATCAATGCTTTCCACATCAAATATGGAGAAGCTTTTCCATGCAGGCTGGATACAATGTGATCCTTCACGCCCTCCAACAGAATCTTTCAACATTTCGCCATCTTCTTTTGCCAAGCCTCGACTTCAGCAGGATCAGTGGGCTTTTGGACATTCGTATCTACGAACTCCTTCAGTCCATTATCTTCTAATACTGCATCCATGCGATCTTTCCATGCAACATAATTCGAACTGCCTTCAAGAGCATATTCGAGTCGCAAACCGTTGAAAGACATTTTCAACTCCGGCACCAAGAAAACAAACTGCTGCAAAATTCGAATTCCAAACTCAAAAAAACTCAACTGCTTCTGGATCTATGAGAACAAATTATTTCTAGCACATAGATCGACTGTAAGGGCATTTACTGGATATATCACCTTTCAGAGAAAGGATGGATCCAGAGGCTACCTGGCCTGTTACAGACTCTGTCTACCGAAATAGTATTGTAATCACTGCAATAGATCCCGATGATCAATTCGCTCTAATAGCATGTAGAAATTTGCTGAATAATGAATATTTATCCACCGAGATTATCCTGATCACATACTAATTCGAATTCATATGTAACACATAATCTCTTCTACAATCAATCATCAATTTGCGGAAATAGAAACAGTCGCATGCACACATAAACACAATATGTAATGGGGAAAGCTTATAGCTGAAAACCCCCAGCTATTTGTATATTATAATAGAAGAGAAACATGTAACAATCTCAGTACAATACTCCTCACAAGTACTCAGTACTGTCTCCAAAAGTTACACACAAACTAGCTTGGTTTTGAACAAGTCACAGGTTCAAAACTCATCCACTAATTGCCTGCCTCTATTGAAATATCAAGGCTGGTCTAATGAGAGATCCAAGTTCCAATCTCACTGGCTCCAACTGCGCAATCATCATTGTCAATCTCCTCCAATGCTTGTGCAAATCTCATGCACAACTGCTGTTGCAACTAATAGTAAACTCACCCTTTCATCTACCTCTTCCACTGGTCTCCACTGAACTGTCCATGCACTGTAGTGAACTGATGTGTTCTTGAGTTGAATAATGAGTTAATAATTAGTGAATTAAATAATATTTAATTCACTCCACTCATTACTAGTTGATTAGCTAGTTAAACTAATCACAACTAGTTCAGCTAAGTTAAACCGAACACAACTCCACCAACTGTCTCATCAACTCCACCAAACTCTACCACTGAAGTCCTAACTGAAGTCAATCATGCATGAGCCCACCAAACCCCAAGGAATAGCATAATTCCTTCTTTCAGATGCATGAGCCACATCCGTAGCTCCAACTGAAGTGTTGTAAGAGAATAAACTGAAGTTTAGAGTCCAAATATTATTAAGGGCTAATAATATTTGACTGACCTATTTTTAGACAGGCAGTCTAAAAATAGACTTCGACTTGTATGTCTAAAAATAGAGGTCCATCTATTTTTACCAACTCAACCAATCATCCAAGAATAGCATACTGCAACTCCTAGACCATGCTCCATATGTCTAAAAGTAGACATAGTCTAAAAATAGACTTTGCGCCAAAAATAGCCTGCAGGCCCACTTAGTGAAGGCGACTTCATTTCACTAAGCTCCATCATCTTGTTGCATTTTCAACAATATATATAGAACATGACATGACAATAAAATAACATGTGGAAAAAAATAACTCAATGCTTTCTGAAATAAACCTATCTATAAACTGGAAAATAAATCACTCGATGCTCTTCAAATAAATCGCACATGAATTTGTAAAACTACCCTGCAATAACCTACTCCTGCTTAGAAGAAAAACTATGAATTTCTCTGAAATTTAACAATTTAAAAGGAAAATGAATCTACATCAAATGACAAAGTAAAAACTAAGTAATAATTATTTCAAATGATAGTGTAGAATTTTGGAAACAACACAACAATTAACAGAATGAAAACATGAATTTAAACTACATCAAATGATAAAATAAAAGTATGAAAACATTTGCATTAAAAACAAGAAATGCAAAACCTTCTTTGTTTGCAGGGGTCCTCCACAAATAGGTGGTTTCAATGATATACTCCAACGATTAGTTGCACATAAAGTCTTTAAGGTATTTCTTCATTAAAAGGAATAAAAACAGAGTTTTAAAACTTCACAATCGCATCACAATTTCGCACTGTTCAGGTCTTGGTTTGCCCTGTATTTATAAAAGCTTGTGTACAACTATTTGAGGATTTTACGCCTAGTTAGACAAAACAAATCATATCTTGAAATTATAAAAAATGAAAGAATAGTGTTTCTTCACGGTTTTCTATTTGGCTAAGCAAATCCTAAAGCATGATTGACTTAGACTCTTGCTCGCCTATTCAACACCATTTTTTTTGACCCGCTCCTTTAACCATGCAATCGATCGGTTCTCTTCATGATTTAGCTCGAATAGATAGGAGGAAATCCTTGAAGAGATCAATCTCCTCCTTTGCTCACCTGACACCTCAGAACCTGGCAAACCATGGAGATGGCTACATAAACACAGATCAGCTGTAGAATCATGTCAATTCTATAGCTAATACAAACTTTAACTTAATAATAAAGAACATTATTGAATATGAAATATAGGTCATTTAAATACCTTACCATATCAAAAACCTGTAGTTTGATGTTATTTTGAGTTGATGGTGATGACCAAAAAGAGGAAAACTAGGTAAATGAAGTGTCAAAATGAAGCAATCATGAGGCTCTACACCATCTCTATTATATCACCTTCATTGATGACTTTTCAAAAATACATGGATATATTATCTGAAACATAAGGATGAAGCATTTAAAATGTTCAAGGAGTTCAAAGTTTTGATCAAAAATCAAACAGGGAAGAAAATCAAAATATTCAGGTCTAACAATGGTGGAGAGTACACTTCAAATGAATTCATTGATTTTTGCAAGAAGGAAGGTATCAAGAAGGAGACAACTACATCATATACTCCCGAACAAAATGGAGTAGCCAAAAGGAAGAATGGGTCTATTATAGAAGCTGCTCGTGCCATGCTCCATGATCAAAAGTTTCCAAAGTTCCTTTTGGGAGAAGCAACAAATGTTGTTGTATATGTTAAAAACAGGGTGCCTCATCAAGCATTAGACATCAAAAAACCCGAATAAGTGTTCATAGGTGTCAAGCCTAGTGTGATTCATCTTCGTATCTTTGGTTGTCGCGTGTACTTTCATGTGTCGAAAGAAAAAAGAAACAAGTTGGAAACCACTGGAATAAAAGGTACGTTTGTTGGGTATTGTGAAGAATCTAAAGCATTTAGAATACATATTCTTGGTCAAAGGAAGATCAAAATTAGTAGGGATGTCACATTCGATAATTATGTCACTCTTGGAAAAGCAAGAGACCTTCCTCTGCTTCCTCCTTCCAAGAAGAATGGTGATATGGATATCCTGGATGATCCGTCCATACTCGAATCCGAGATTGATATTGTTAATGATCCCATGGAGCACATGGATCCCTTATATTCTCCTCCTAGTAATTCTCCTACTAGTAATTGATAGTCATGTGCCCGTCCGAAGATCATTTAGAGAAAGGAAGAATCCATGCAAGTACCAAGGATATGTTGCATCCATGATCACTATGATTCAAGTTGAACCTTCCACATTCGAAGAAGTCGTAAAAGAACAAGTTTGGAAATATGCTATGGTCGAACAATATGAATCTATTATGAAGAATGGTGTCTAGAATTTTTTGTTAAGACCGAAGGAGAAATCCATGGTAATTTCAAAGTGGATATTCAATATCAAGCATGGAATTGATGGAAGCATTGAAAAATACAAGGTGAGGTTCGTGGCTCAAGGATTCTTCCAGAAAGAGGGAGAAGATTATGATGATATATTTGCACATGTGGCTTGATATGCAACCATTCGTTCAATAGTTTCCCTTGTCGTAAGTCAAGGATGGGCCCTTCATCATATGGATGTAAAGACCATATTTCTCACTGGCATGATACAAGAAGAAGTATATGTTGAAAAACCACAAGGATTTGAAGTAGAGGATTGAAAGACACATGTTTTTAGATTGAAGAAGGCATTGTATGGTTTCAATCAAGCCCCAAGAGCATGGTATGCCCACATAGACAGTTATTTGGTGAAGCTTGGATTCACAATAAATAATGTTGATCCCAACTTCTACTTCAAGGTAGTCCAAGGTATGCCATTGATATTTTAAATGTTGAGGATCTATTCCTGACAAGTAGTGAGCCTATGATGATAGAGTGTAAGAGGTAGATATCCTCTGAATTCAAAATGAAGGACCTTGGACTCATGCACTACTTTCTAGGCCTTGAGGTGTAGCAAAGGTCTAGTAAGATTTTCATCATACCCACAAGCTAGGCTTGTTGGGATTATCCCTCTCCGTCTGGCCAATAGGTGAGGAGGCTTGAGGGCATGAGATCCTTACCTCTAGTAAGTTGGGTATCTCGCCCAAGCTAGGATTATGATGCAGGTGTTATACTACATGACTCTTAAGGGTCATTGTTGGGAAGATCGGTAGGCAATAGGATGGGTTGAGTAGTAGCTCCCCTACATCACTTATTTCTCGATATGGGTTGATTTGTAGCTCCCCCATGATATTTCTGAGTAGTATCTCGATGAAATTTCCAGGTAGTAGCTTGATGACATATTTCCGGGTAGTAGCTCAATGACACATTTATGGGTAGTAGCTCGATGACATATTTCCAGGTAGTAGCCCACTGACAGATATTTCGAGTTGTAGCACGTTGATAGAGGGTGGTAGCTTTTTCTCCATGTGATTCTTATTCTTCAGATTCCAGAATATTTCAGCAAATAGAGTTGAGCATATTGGTACACATGATGACAGGATGACACATTGATCGATGGATAAGTTTTACAAGTGGAATTCTCCCTAGTTGAGAGGGATTGTTAAAATTATGCAATTGTTGTAAAATTCCACTTTGGACTACTCATTTGGTGCAGATGATGATGGCATTGAGTTCATATTTTCGAGAGGACCAAAATCTACCTAAATATCACCTCGTTCAGATAAGCATAAGTTGGTTTTTTATTTTATGCACCCACTCATGGATATTGGATTAGGTCGGCTTCACTCACATACACATTTGGATAGTTCAGCCTCAACATCAAATGGGTATCATTGGAGACCCCCTAGAATCCTATAAATACAAGTGATTTATAATCTCATTTGGACATCACAACATCAAGCATCTTCTTCTCTTTTATTTGATTTGGTTCGGCACATTGGTGAATGAAAAGGTTGTACAGAGGTCTGAAGTCTCAAATCCAAAACTTGCACAAAATTAGGGTTTCTATTCTAGACGTTCGCACAGAACTGGGAAATTTCGTCCCTGGACGCACGCATGCTATGTCTAATGTAGCCTCTAGTAACTAAAGACGCTCCCATGCTAACCTGAAGGGAGAGTCCACCGGTTTGACCACAGTTGGCCATCATCTGAAGTTCTTTGAAGTTGTCTGAAGTCATAATCAAGTTGTCTCTGATATATTCTTCCACTGTGTATTGGCTTCTGAAGTTGTTGGGTTGTATTGCTGATCATATTTTATTGGGCCCATTGTACTCTATGTTGAACATTTTATGACAATTTGAATAGAAGAATAATTAGAAAGGGTTTCCCCCTAGTGGAGTTTTTCCCTGGTCTTTGACCAAATCCTATGTCCCTTGTTGATGTGATGATTATCTTCTTTGTCATTGCATACATTGTTCTATCTTTAATTACTATTGATGAATTGAAAGACTAATTGTAATTGGAAATATTTCTAATTGAATTTTGGAATTAGGATAAATTAATTGATACAGCATAGAACGATCTGGAAAATTAACATAATGGAATAGAAATTTTAACATTTCCAACTCTTCCTCCAATCTAAACTATGTCAGAAACTTCTCTACCTTTGGTTGTTCTTCATTATCTCTAGGTTGATGTTGAGGAGCTTGTGAACAAGAAGGTCATCAATCCTTCTCCTTAGAATGATAATTTGTAACTCATTTACTGTGAATAATATTTTGTACTAGGGTTTGGGTCTCAAGTGATACTTCATATGAAGCTCCACCTAAAGAAAATTAGAAAAGTGTAACACCCCCAGTTTCCAACTGGGATGATGCCATCACTAGTTTCCCTAATATTGTAATCATAATTATACAAATATAGATAACATGACAGGACAATAAAATAATATGTGGAAAAAAATCATAACCACATGCTTAATAACCATAAATGACATAAAAAATTTGGCACCCATTTCTGATAATCCCCTGACAAGATGGAGACCTCAGATGTGACATCCAACCGTAGACTAAGTTTCTCCATCTCTCTCAGTTTCCATTCACCCTGGAGTTGGGGTCATGGCTCCACTTTCACATAGGCTTCTTAAGCCATGTACATATCTAGTATTGAAAAAAATAGGACCAAGGTACCAAACCCTACCAACCTCCAACTAACGGGCTCAAATCCCCCACCAACCCTACACCCAAGCAGTACATCCCTTCTCCGGACTTGCAGTCCCTTGGGATGTGCCACTACCTCTAGGGTGACAAATTTGTTCATCCATCGATATCTAGATAAGTGTGGCTCCAGGAGTTCCCATTGCCCTCAGGGGTCCCCAAGTATCTTCTAGGCCCTCATACAAGGACACGTGTCCCTATTGATCCCCTCTCCCACTGAATAGGGGAACCACACCTTTTATAGGCAATGTAGAAATTTTACTACAATTATGTATTGTCGGATTCTCCTGATCTAACGATTATATACCACTATTAAATATAGAATCCTTCTACTTAAATCTTTGCGGAAATTTAATCATGAATTGCAAACACATGAAGAAAGATCAATCACACATAACACAGATTTTTTTACCAGGAGAGAATAAAGCTAAAAACTCCACTATCATATATTATGTATATATCCTGGATCATGAAACAATCTCATACAAAACTCTAATCCAATAGCTCTCAGTACAATATACAATCGTCTTACACTGTCATACAAAAATTGGCATAAACATGCACCAATTTACTGCATCCTGACAACCTGCCTCCACTGCACAATCCTTGCTGATCACAATCCCTGAATGAATTCAATATTTCCTTGTCTTGACTACGCAATACTCATTGGCATCTCCAATGTGTGTTTTGTTGCACTTGTGCAACCACTATAGTCACAACTAATAGTCAAATTGTCCCTTTCACCTATCTCTCAATTGTGTCAACACTGGATCTGACATGCATGTAGTCAACACATGGACCTCTCAACCAGGTCAACAGATGGATCTCTCAACTAGGTCAACACATGGATCTGACAACTCACATAACTACACATCCAACTCTATCACAACTTTGTATCACTCATTTACAACGAAGTCCACTAGCAGGTCCCACCAACCAACCTTTGAACTTGAAATTCCTTCAGTTAACTGGTTTTCCACATCAGTTAACTGAAATCATGTGCTTCAAAAGAATAGATTATTATTTATTGTCTATTTATTGTTAAGGGCTAACAATAATCGACATGCATTATATTTTTAGACATGCATTCCACGAAACAACTTCACACATGCATTCCAAAAATAGGCGCCCATCCATGCATATAATTTTTTTAACCATCTATAAATAGATTACTACTAAAAATAGACTTTGATCCAAATTCTAAAAAATAGACATATCACCTAAAAATAGCCTGCGGGCCCCACCTAGTGTAGGTGTTTAATTTTCACTAGGATCATCATCTTGTTGAATCTCAACACTCCCTCTCAACAAGAAAGGGATTATCCTTCACCCAGATCTCATCTCTATGGTATTCGAATTTGCTCCTAGTGAGCACCTTTGTCAAAATATCTACATCCTGATCTTCCGTAGGAATGTACTCAAGCAACATGATATTTCACTGCACACAATCTCTGATATGATGATACCGGATATCTAGATGCTTAGATCTATCATGAAACACAAGATTAAACGAGATTTTAATGCAACTTTGATTATCACAATGAATCATTGTAGGATCTAAATGAGAATCGAACAAATCGACCAGGATCTTCCTCATCCAGATAGCCTCACATGCAGCTTGACTTGCTACCATGTATTCCGCTTCTGTTAAATTGAGTGCCACAAATCTTTGTTTCCTGATATACCAAGAAACAGTTGTAGATCTGATACTTAAAACCCCTCCTGATGTGCTATTTCTGTCCGTTGGACTGCCCGCCCAATATACATCCGTGAAGCCATGCAACTTCACCTCATCCGTCTGTATGTACCATAAGCCATACTCAGATGTGCCTCTGAGATATCTTAGGACATGCTTTCCAGCATTCCAAAAAAGCTTGGTAGGCTTAACCATCACTTGACTAAGCTAGTTCACCACATAGCATATGTCCGGTCTTGTATTAACTAAATACATGAGCAAACCAACCAACTGTCGATAGACAGTAGAATCCACTACCTCTCAAGATGTAGCATCCTCTTTCCTCTAGTTTCCAGGAAGAGGAGTACCCATGTGTTTGCAGCCCTCCATGTGAAACTTACCAAGTATCTCCTTTTCATACTTGCCTTGAGACACAAATAGCTCACCTTCTTGCTACCATATTTCCAATCCAAGGTAATAGTGAAGGAGGCCCATATCCTTCATCTCGAACTCCTTTGCAAGGTCCTCCTTGCATGAGTGTATCAGCTGCTCATCACCAGTCAGTGTTAAATCATCAACATAAAGAACAATGATTAAAAGCTTACCCTCCACCACAATCTAGTATAGGTTTACATTTGCCTCACTCTTGGTGAAGCCAAGTCTAGTGAAATAGTTGTCGATTCAAGTGTACCAAGCATGGGGTGCTTGCTTCAGCCCATACAACGCTCTTTTGAGTCTGCACACATGCGACTTGCTGCTGAAGATCTCAAATCCTTCAGGTTTCTCAATGTACACTTCTTCCTCAATGATCCCATTAAGGAACGTAGTATTCACATCCATCTGATGAATGTGCCAGCCCATCTGCGCTGAGAGAGGATGGTCCTTATGGAAGAATACTGTGCGACAAGTGCAAAGGTTTCTTCATAATCAATCCCCTCGATCTGTGAGAAGCCTCGGGCCACAAATATTTCCTTATACTTCTCAACACTCCTATCAACAGCTTTCTTTACCTTGTAGATCCATCTTGAACCTACTACTGATTTATAAACCGGCCTTGGAACAATTTCCCAAGCACTGTTTCTGACAATGGAATCATACTCCTCCACCATTGCATCTACCCATGTGGGCTCCTGCATTGCTTCCTAAAAGGAAGATGGTTCTGTCACAATACATTTTCTCATGAGAGCCATGTATCCAGTGAATCGGTCATGAGACTGTCTCTGTCTGTGCTGTGAAGTAGGAACTCCTACATTCTATGCCGCATCAAGCTTCAACCTCTCGGCTTCTGTGGTATGCCTTTTTCCAGTTCTAATTTTTGGCTTTGCGTGAGTGGACTCCTCCACTCCATGAACCTCCTCCTGTGGCTGATCCACATCTAGAGACTCATCTTTGGGATCAAGCAGTTCCTCCTCTACATGCAAGTCTAGCTCCCTTTCAAGTGATAACTTCATGGCTCTCTCCTCATTGAATTTTATATCCCGTCGCACCACAGTCATTCGACTATTTGGAAAACACACACGATAATTATGGGGTATTTCTGTGTACCCCACAAATATCCTAACTTCCGCAGTCAGCTCGAGCTTCTTCCTGGTGTTCTTGGTCACATGCACATAAATAGATGAGCCAAAAATCTTAAAGTGAGAAACATCTGGTTTCTTACCAGTAAAAGCTTCTTCAGGTATACTCATGCAAAGTACTCTATGAGGACAATGGTTTTGCACATAAACCACAGTGTTACATGCTTCTTCCCACAAGTGCATTGGTAGGCCCTCATCATGCAGCATAGTTCATGCAGCACCCACGATCGTTCTATTCTTCCTCTCTACAACCCCATTCTGCTTTGGGTTATGAGGCACTATGAGTTCTCTTCAAATTCCTTATTTACTACAAAAGTATTTGAATTCGTTCGAGATATACTCACCACCATTATTGCTCCGCAGAACCTTCACTTTCTTCCTCGACTCTTTCTCCACCAATGCTTTAAACTCACAGAAATTTGAGAATGTTTGATCCTTCTTCTACATGAAGAAGATCCAGTATCTATGAGAATATTAATCAACAAAAATAACATAATACCTGTGTTTTGATATTGAAGAAACTGAGAATGGCTCACACATGTCTGTGTGAACTATCTCTAGGATCAATGAAGTACGGTTCTCCTTTTCTTGAAAGATCATTTTCACAAACTTACCCATAGTACATCCCCTGCACTGATCTAACTGCGCAAGTGTACCCTTAGGAATTCCAATAGAAATCTGCTGCAAAATTTCCAGGGAGCCATGGTGAAGATGGTCCAATCGCCTGTGCCATAATTTGCCCTCTTCCCGGCTCACCACTTCTTCTTCTTTGCCCACCATTGTAACACAGCCATCTACCTCTAGCTTGTAGATATTCTTAACTCAAATCCCTATCCTCTTGGTTTGACCCATTGTTTTATGTCGCAAGAAATCTTTTCCATCGCTGAAAACAACGTCGTAACCTCTGTCCTCCAACATCGCGACTGAGACCAAGTTTTTCTTCAGACCTGGAACATGCATAACATATTTCAACAGAAATGGTTTACGTGACTCCCTTTCAAATATAATGGTACCAATGTTGGTCGCATTGTATCGTCCATCGTCTCCCATCTCTTTATGCATTTGGATATATTTCTCCTCCAAGTCACTGAAAATATCCTTATCTCCCGTCATGTGGAAGGAAGCACCACTATCAAGATACCACACTGATCCCATTGCGCTTGAAACCAAGCATGTGATCAAAGAGAAATCAAGTTCAAATTATGAGGCAAGGACCTCACTAGCTGGAGCTCCAACAACCTTCTTGTTTGTCTTTTTCTATGGGCAGTTAGTGGTGAGATGTCCATGTTCGTGACAGTGAAAACACTTCACCTTGGACAAATCCATCTTCTTGCATTTAGCCTCGGAGTTTGAATGGGATTTCTTCCCCTTCCCTTTCCTTTCTTTGGCAGCCAAAGAACAATCCTCTTCATCATCATGCTTTGATGAAGAGCCATCTTTGTTGTTCCGCCTGAACTCCTCTTGCACTAGATACAACCACAGTCGTTCCCAATCTGGTAGTTTTTCCCGTCCGTTGACAGAGTCTTGATAACTGTGCCAACTCTTAGAAAGTCCCAAGAGAGCCAAACTCACCAAATCATCATCAGCAACCGTGATTCCACACTCCCCAGTTCATCCCAACGTTGGACAAAATTTGTGAGATACTTAGGAATATTGTCGCCCTTCTCCATCCTGATCTTTTTGAGTTTATCCTTCAGCGCCTATTTCCTATGGTCGCTACTGCTTTGGAAAAGGTCTATCAAAACCTTCCACATTGCAAATGGAGTGGCTTTCCCATGAAGGCTTGAGACAATATTGTCTCTCACACCTTCCAACAAAATCCTTCTCGCCTTCGCTACTTTCTTTTGCCAGGCGTCAAGTAATGCATCATACGTCGAAGTGGGCTTAGGAACATCACTGTAGATGAATTCCTTCAAGCCATTATCTTCAAGAATCGCTTCCATCCTATCCTTCCATGCAATGTAGTTCGAGCTACCCTCGAGTGAAAACTCTAACCAAAAACCACTGAAATCCATTTCAATGTTTACTCATTTTTCGCACCAAGAAATTCTTGCAGCAAATTCGAATTGTTTCCACTAACAAACTCAACTACTACTTCAATATTGCAATTTTCATTTGCTCTGATACCATGTAGAAATTTTAATATAATTATGTATTTCCGGATTCTCCTGATCTAACAATTATATGCCATTGTTAAATACATAATCCTTCTACTTAAATCTTTGCGGAAATTTAATCGCTAATTGCAAAAACATGAAGAAAGATCAATGACACATAACACAGATGTTTTTACAGAGAAAGCATAAAGCTAAAAACCCCACTATAATATATTATGTATATATCATGGATCATGAAACAATCTCATACAAAACTCTAATTGAAGAGCTCTTAGTACAATATACAACCGTCTCACACTGTCATACAAAAATTGACATAAACATGCACCAATTTACTGCCTCCTGACAGCCTACCTCCACTGCGCAATCCTTGCTGATCACAATCCCTGAATGAATTCAATCTTGCCTTTCCTTGACTGCGCAATCCTCATTGGCATCTCCAATGTGTGTTTGGTTGCACTTGTGCACCCACTATAGTCACAACTGATAGTCAAATTGTCTCTTTCACCTATCTCTCAATTGGGTCTCCACTGGATCTGACATGCATGTAGTTAACAACAGTAAATCTTCAATTGCATGTGAGATCACTCCATGTGAATTAATTTAATACTTAATTCACTAATCTCTCACTAGTGTATCTTTAGTTAAAACTAGTTACAACTAGCACAATTGAGTTTAACTCACTTAACTGAGTTAAACTACTCTACAACTCACATAACTACACATCCAACTATGTTACAAATTTGTATCACTCAATTACAACGAAGTTGACTAGCATGTCCCACCAACCAACCTTTGAACTCGAAATTCCTTCAGTTAACTGGTTTGCCACATCAGTTAACTAAAATCAGGGGTTTCAAGAGAATAGATTATTATTCATCATCTAATTATTGTTAAGGGCTAACAATAATCGACATGCATTCTATTTTTAGACATGCATTCCAGGAAACAACTTCGCACATGCATTCAAAAAATAGACGCCCATCCATCCATATAATTTGTTCAACCATCTATAAATAGATTACTGCTAAAAATAGACTTTGATCCAAATTCTAAAAATAGACATATCGCCTAAAAATAGCCTACGGGCCCCACCTAGTGTAAGTGCTTAATTTTCACTAAGATCATCATCTTGTTGAATCTCAACAGGCAAGGTGTCCCTTTCTTTATATTTCAAAAATATATTATAATATTATATTATATTATATTATATTATATTTCATTAGAGGAAAATTCAGCCTAAAAGTACCCATGAAATTTTCATGTAATTTCAATGTGAAAATATGTAAACCAATCAAAATGCATTAAATTTAAAAAGAGGTACAAGTAAATATTTTCGAGGGAAAAGAAGAAAAACTAATTTTTTTTAATTGTATTTTTTACTTATATCATTATATTCTTACTCAAATTTCAAGTTTAAACACTAATTAGATGCGGAATTAAATTCCGCATCCAACAAGTACCCATTATACATACTTTTGAGAAGACACACCTTCATAAAAATTGCAAATACATTAAAAATTCGTGTTTGAACATGTTTTTTAATGTATCTGCAATTTTTATCAATGTGGGTCTTCTCAAAGGTCTGCATAATGGGTACTCATTGGATGTGGAATTTAATTCTGCGTCTAGTGAGTATCTAAAATTGAGATTTGAGTAAACCTACAAGGAGATAAGCCGAAAATACAATTAAAAAAATAGTTTTATTGTTTTCCTTCCAAAATTCATAACTTTTATTTTATTATTTTAATAATTATTTTATTATTTTTCCTTAGGGGTCCACTTTTAGGCTGAAATTTCCTCTAATGCAAGATGTTTTCCTATTTTCATATCAAGATGCTTTTATGGTCATGGAGTCCCAACACCCCACACCCTTTCCATCCCTCATTCCATAAAAATAGAATGTCTAATTGGCTCACTGGTCTTTTACAATACATGCTCACAAGCCCAGTCATATTAGAACTCTAGCCTTAAACCTCATAAGTACTCTGGCCCACCAACCTATACATACACAAGCATGCAGGCCTCAATGGAACTTGGCTCAACAAACTAATGAAACTAGTTCTCTGACCTAAATACACATGCACACCAAACTTAAAAAATATCTATACACGTAGCCTAGTTATCATATGCACAATTACATTAGGGGTATAACCAGGGGTATTACATTCCCTTACCCCTTATTTGTACATTATTCTCAATGCATTTAGATACATGTCTACTCAAAAAAATCAATAGCTACAAGTACTATTGTTTCATGGCACCTTCAATCTCCAGTTGGCAACTTTAGGATTGTAACAAGATCATTGAAGTTACAATCCTGAATGGATAAAATGGCTTTGTCCTAGAAAACCTCAATCATGTTGTCCACTATGCTTCATCAACAAGATCTAAAAATCCTTTCCATGTTCCATCTTTACAATCACTCCATCTCGCATGACCATCATCATACTTTTGAAACAATGAAGTGAAAGAATTAGCACCTATAACCTTGGAATTTGAGTACAATCTCATGAATAATAAAAAAAGATATTAAACGTTTTAGGACTCCCTCTTTTTTGACAAGTGCATTGCCAAAAACCCTAAGTACTTTGAACTCTATGGTTGTAGATTGCACACTAAGTGGTGTACTTCATTACTACCATCAATTGTCTAAATCAATTATTCCCTAGCTACCATCCAAAGAGGATTTAAATCAAACTGTTTGTAATAATATCCTAAATCCATAGATCACTTCAACTTCCCTACTTACAAAGATTATCAATGTTCTCTTCTCTCTCTATCATGTTTGGATTTTGACAAACAGCTGACCGTTGAAGTGTCTCAACCACAACTCTCAAAGATGGCAATTGGCTCAACTCACAAGTGTCACCATCTGCTTTCACTTGGCTCAGCACACAAGTGTCACCACGCATTCTGAAAGCAATATTACTAGGGCATACAATATTCACTCCATTAAATATGTGGAACAAATCTTCGATTGAACACTTTCCTACTTAAGTCAAGCCAAAGGGGAGCTGTAATGGTTGAGGTTCCATGTCTTTTGATTTTCTTCAAAAGTATCTTCAAGATTATGAGGACATTGACCCAACCTTACCTTCCCATCATAAAAGACATTTTCTTCAAAAGTATCTTCAAGATTATGAGGACATTGAACCAACCTTACCTTCCCATCATAAAATACATTTTCTTCAAATGTATCTTCAAGATTATGAGGACATTGACCCAACCTTACCTTCCCGTCATAAAAGACATTTTCTTCAAAAGTATCTTCAAGATTATGAGGACATTGACCCAACCTTACCTTCTCGTCATTGTTTTTGAAGAAAAAGGTACATTTATTGAGCTCCCTTTCCAAGTCAGTTTGAAAACTATTCACTTCACTTCTATTGGTTTCTAGTTTTCCTAGATGTGAGGAAAACCGCTCAAGTTCAAAAGCGGGTATCAAACCCCAAGTGAAATGGTTTTGGCCGAGGTCTTTAGAAGCCAATATCCAATGTGATGACCCCATGTAATCAAAATAGTGTAGGCCATGTTGGGGTTCCCATGTTTTGGCCAGGTTGACAGAGACCAAAAGATGAGACAAAATAGAACCACTTTGGAAGCTTAGGATCTAGCCCTCCTAGGTCCAGAGAGGGATCTCTCTATGGTAGTCAAAGGTTTATGTCTTTGAAGCTTGGATGTTATGTTTTTAGGGTAGTTATATGCACAGGGTTTGTTTGTGGTTTATGTTTGGTTGTTGGGAATCAGGAATGAAGGGTCCAATATGAAACAAGGGTGAGCAAAGAGGAAACTTAGGTAGAAACAGATAACTCAAAGAGCATCAAGGCCATTGGGCTATGGAGTCAAGAAAGGATTTACTTGTGTTCAATGTGCGAGCTTTCAGTTGGGCTAGTCATTTAGAGCATTTGGATCTTAAAGGTGATATTTGGAATGGGACATTAAGGAAAGAAAGTGAAAGGGGGAGAACCATTCAACTCTGTCTATAGATCAGGCCAGAGGTCATTTAACTCCAGGCCTGCTTGGACAGAATTAGAGGCAATACAAGGGATCTTGGAAAGGCCTAATTAAGGTGGAAAGATCCTAGTGAGGCAGATACGGGATTCTAGACCTCACGGTGTTCTCAACACATCCAACTAAACCTTAACAAGAACATCTAAATATGGACTTCGTTAATTCATACATCAGAGAGTAGGCAATACCATCCACTACACTAGTTAAATCAGTTGAAATCAACATTCAGATACACATATAAGTAGAAAACATAAAGGGCTGGGAGAGCAGCAACATAAGGTACCTATCAAGGGTAAATCTTATGCCAAACTTCTGATGCGAGCCTGAAGAAACGTAATGAAATGAAAGCAAGTCAATCACAAATACAGAGAAAGAAAAACATCACCAGCTGCCTTAGATCAGGATCCAAAGAAACATGCTTGTCATATTAAAAACAACACCAAACAGGTACATCATAGCCCATAGCTTGAACATTCAGTCTGAATACATCTAATCTCAGCCTATCTTGCAATATTACACAGAGAACTTGTCTCAAGAGGGAAATGCTTGCGTTTCACTGATATCTCATCAACAACCTACACCAACGTTTCCTCCTATGCTTTATAGCAGAGGATGAACCTAAGATTGACTGAGAGGGTAGGTGAGGAACTAAATGCAATATTGAACACAAAAATGAATGCAGGGTCGAAGCCCATTCTGTTCGAAAGCTGATCATTTAATCCTTGTCATTCCCTAGATGCTAGGATGATCTTCCCTGGATATGATTTTGACATATTTTGGCTGTGGTGCTCGTGGTGATTCAAAACAGAATGAAACAAACTGCTGAGAGGTCTGCTGTGTAAATGCTCTGGCAGCTTTGAGCGGCTGTTAGGGTGGAAATTTTTTTAGGGACATGGTGCATAATAAACGATGTATGGACTCCCTGTACTTTATGAAAAACATTCTGCTGGCGAAAAGACCATGATTCTACCTTTACTTGTGCTCAGGACCTTCTGATCGATCCTCGGGGTCTTCAAAATGGTGCTTTGCCTCTTTAAATACTAGTTTAAGACTTAATTTGATCATTAATGTGCCTTAATCTCTCTTCTCTGCGCTGAAACACTCTGCTGCTCCATCTCGACTTCTGACAGGTAGCTCGGGTTTCAATGGCGCTGGGAGATTTTCCACAGAGCTAAACCTTGTTCTCTTTAATAGACATCCTGTTGTCACCTTCCCAGGCCATTTCTCATAAATTTAGCTACTGTGACTGATCTTCTTTGGATGTCTTTGTCCTTGTAGCAGAGATTTTGAATCTCGGCGACCATTAACTCTTGACAACCCTACAAAATGTGAAAACTGATTAAGAAAACACACATGGCGATGGAGGACGCGACAATGAGAATGGCGGGAGTGGTTATACGTCAGACGTGGACTAGGGTGACGACTGCGGAAGCACCAATGGAGGAAAACACGACACAGTGGAGAATGTATGGGGAGACGTCGCGGAGATTTTGTTTTATCGTAAAAATGATGAAATTTGACCTTGGAACGAACACATATGACCAGGGTGGTGACCGTACATTGGAGGCACGTGTATTGACAACGTGGCGGCGCTGGGCGACGGTGACCGAGTCAACAGAGGGGAGACGGATCTGGACCGTTGATTGCGGCGAGGATCGACGGCAGAGGGCGGGCCCGGGGGGTACGATGAACGGGGTTAAGCAGTGCGCGACTTGGACGACCGATGACCGTTGAATGAGGCGCTCGAGATCTGATGGTCAGCAACGATTTCGCTCGGTGTCTGTGGTCGAAAGATAATGTGCGGGGGATGGGCGGTTTCGGAGTCATACAGAAGACACGCGGCGGACGATGAGTGGAATCGCAGGGCATTCGGGAAAAACCACCATCTGCGGATGAGCGGTGCGGAATAATCCGGCGGTTTCAAGGCATGGCATGGGGCGGGGACCACAACTGCGGGCACACTCTGGGCCGTTAGATTATTGTTTTGATCGGACGGTGAAGATTGTACTGTGGGGGCACCATGGTATACGGACCTGAGGACTTGGAGTGACCCCCCGCAGCGAACAACAGCTGTTGGATCTGGCGGGCAAACGAACGGTGGAGATGAGGCGATTTAGTTAAACCTTAATGCAAAACACAAAGGTTTGGACTTTGGCAGAAATACATAGAAAATGCATAAAACACAGTGGAATGTGGTGGAATGATGCACGGGGTGGGACCGGTACGGGAATCGCAAATCGCAAAGGCGAAAGTGCGATGGCGCGATTGAAAGGAAATGCGATGGGCGATCGCATCGCAAATATTTGTGACGCGATCAAATCGCATCGCAAATGTTTGCGATGGATCAATCGAATACATATAACGAAACTGCGATATGCGATAAGTGCGATCTGCGATGCGCGCCTAAGGCTTTAAGCGCTTTGTCATGGGTAAGGGTTACGTGGGGAAGTGGTTTAAATGGGGCTGGCGGAAAAAGGGGCTAAGCCCTGTTATAAAGTCGGAAAGTGGGTTTTAAGGCCGTTTTAAATGAAATTAAAGGCTAGAAGGGGTAACGATAGGGAGGTGAAGGGGGAATTTGGGAAAACAAGGGCGTGGGGATTTTAAAAGGGGATTCAGGGGGTTAATAGAGAAATTCAGAGGGGAAAGGAGGTAAAAATGTGATGTTTAGCAGGAGCATGGGGGAAAATGCATGTCTTAGGGAAAGGGAACAGCAAAGGGGACTTGTAAAAGGCAAAGCACGGAGAGACCTCAAGGATGACGTGTCTTCAAGGGAGATAAATTCCTTGAGGGTCTCCGAAATGACATAGCCCCCAGCTTTCTTGTCAAGAATTTCATAGGGGGCTAACAGTGGATCCACATGGGGATGTCTTCTTCTTGAAGGAGGCAAGAAACCAGAAATAATCTTTGGAGTAGGCCAGTTGCCTGCTGCTTGGCACATCCCTTCTTTCTTTAATCTTCAGTTGCCACAACATGTTAAAGACACAAATCAGCTGAAATATTTCCCAACCAGTCTACCTACCCAGACTACAATTCTAACATTTCCCTTTGGGTGCGTTTGAGCTAGCAGACCCTTTACATTTTATTTTCAAAACACAAACAAACCTATTCTAAATCTACCCTTATTTCTCCACGAGACCAGATTAGACTGTTGGCCTCATATGCTTCTCTACCTAATCTAACATCTGCTGGGATTAGACTGTCCAACAGATTTCTTCTCCTATATTCTAAGACAGGAAATTGAAAAACAGCCAAGCTAGGATTAAACGGTTTGACTTGCTGTGGAATGAAACAAAACTTTGAAGGCTTGAAATTTGCACTTTGAAGTATCCTCCTCCAATTGTGACTCGGATTTTGAGCATGTTATAGTCATCTTTTCTTCTTTATTTTCAGCTCTGGTTTTCGGCATGTTAGAGCTGATTCTTCTTTTTCCTTTGCTGGTCCAGATTTTGAACACGTTAGGACCAGCCTCTCTGTTTCTTATGGCTCAGATTTTGAGTTTATTAGAGCCAATATTTTGCACATCTGAGGTTCATGTTTTAAGCAGGTCTGAACCTCCTCTTTCTCTCTGTTTTGGAAGCATTTTTTCTGTTTTCTTGAAAGTAAAACTGCAATGGTATGTACACTGGAAATGGGACTGGAAACGGAGTTTAGCATAATAGTGTTTGAGCATCCTGCCATTGACAGGACCCTCAAACAGCTCTGTGCCATCAATTTCTTGTAAGAAAAATGCATTAGGACCCACAGTGGCTTAGATGATATAAGGACCTTGCCACAAGCTGTCGAAATTTCCATGTTTGCCTTTGTCCTCTCTCCTTGAATCCCATTTCAGAACTTTATCTCCAACCTTGAAATCTGAAGCTTTGGTTCTTTTGTCAAACTGCCTTTTTATGCTTTCCTGCACTTTGACAGCTCTGCTATAAACCTGCTCCCTTGTTTGCTGCAGATGGATAGTTTCATTTATTCTCCTTATCATGTTGTTTTCCTCTGATTGGATCTCCTAGACAAGTTTGATTACTGGAACTCCAAGGCTTGTAGGGAAAACTGCGTCTGTACCATAAACCAGCTGGAAAGGTGACATGTCAATGGATTTCTTTGTGGTGAGCCTATCAGCCCACAAAGCATGCACCAACTTCTTATGCCATGACCTTTTGTTTTCCTCCAGCAGCTTCTTAGTGATTGTGACCAGGCTTTTGTTAGATGATTCAGCCAATCCATTACCCTGGGGGTAATAGGCAGTTGAATGGCCAAGTGGTATTCCGTACCTGTGACAGAAATCAATCATTCTCTTGGATCCGAAAGCAGCAGCATTGTCAGTGATTATTTTCCTTGGACAGCCAAACCGAGATAAGATGAAGTCCTCTAGGAACCTAATGATGACAGAATCAGTGGCATTCCTAGTGGGTATGGCTTCTATCCATTTGGTGAAGTAATCTGCAGCAGTTAGGATCCATCTGTGTTGTCCGGAGGAGGCAGGATGAATTTCTCCTATAAATTCTAGGCCCCATTGCAGGAAGGGACCTTCTATGGTGATAGGTTGTAGGGGGAGGGGAAGGAGCTTTTTTCTACCCTCGAAGATTTGGCACTTGTGGCAGGCAAGAATCATTTTATGGACATCATTGAAGAGTGTAGGCCAATAGTAACCAGCCCTGAGTATCTTATTTGCGGTGGTTTTCCAACTCAGGTGGCCTCCACACTCCCGGCATGAAACTCCTGTTTCACATTTTCAGCTTCAGTTTCAGACAAGCATTTCAGCAATAGGCCATTTGGATTTTTCCAGTATAGATTCTCATTCAGAATGCAGTGGTTTCTAGCTTTGAGTTTAATGAATCTGGCCTTGGTTTTGGACAGTTCTGGAGGGGCATTGAGATGGGAGAGCACATAAAGGATATCGGCATACCAAGGAGAGTTCTGGAACTACTCCTCAATAGTTGGATGAGGCAATCCTTCCTGCTCATCTAAGGCATTCATCATGTTAATGTCAAGGGCCTGCAAGTTTGATTCAGCCATTAACTGGGCTAGGCCTTGACCTTTGATCAGTTTAGTGGGCTTTATTTCAAGGTCGTACTCCAAGATGGTAGCAATCCATTTGCCCCTTTTCCCATCAGGGTCCTGGGACAAGATATCTTTGACCACTATATTTGGCACGAAAGCAATGGTGTGAGAATGCAGAATGTACACCCTAAAGTCTTTTAAGGCCTTAATCAGGGCATAGGCTTGCTTTTCCATGATGTTGTACTTTAAGGGTGCATCTCTCAAGGCTTTACTAAAGAAAGCTATAGGCTATTCATTACCTTCTGAATTTTTCTGCAGCAAAACTGCAGCTATTGTGTGTTGGGAAGCAAATGAAAAGATCAGAAAATCTTTTGAGAAGTCGAGGCTGATAAGGACAGGGGCCTGAGTGAGTGCAAGTTTTACTGACTCAAAAGATTTCTTGGCTTCAACAGTCCACTTAATACCTGCACCTTTCTTTAGCATTTCAGTCATTTTTCTAAGGTGCTCAGCAAGGTTGGGAATGAACCTCCTAAGGAAGTTGATCTTCCCAATGAAGGACTGTAGTTCCCTGATATTTCTTGGGTGTGTGATTTGGAGTATTCCCTCAACTCTCTGTGGGTCTATCCTGATCCCTTTCTCAGGTATGATGTGACCAAGAAGTTTACCTTCTTGCAACCCAAAAACAGTTTTCTTAGGGTTCAAGGACAGACCATACCTTCTACATTTTTCGAAAACTTTCCTCATATGTTTTAAGTGTTCTTCTTCAGTTTTAGAAAAGACAGTCAAGTCATCCAAGTAAATAACTATGAAGTGTCCTATCTCCTCTGAGAAAGCTATGCACATCGCTCTCTAGAAGGTGGCGCCAGCATTCATCAATCCAAAGGGCATTTTCACATACATGAAGGTGCCCAATGGAGTGGTAAATGTTGTTTTGAGTTGATCTTCTGGGAGTACCAATATCTGGTTATATCCTGAAAACCATCAAGCAGGGAGATTCTTTTAGAGCCCACCACCTTTTGCAAGATGAGTTCCATTCTAGGCAAGGGGTAGTTGTCTTTCAGGGAGGCTCTGTTGAGGTTTCTGAAGTCTATGCATAATCTAATCTCACATGTTTTCTTTCTCACAGCCACTAAGTTTGACACCCAATCAGAAAACCTTACAGGGACTATAATGCCTGCATCGTACATCTTTTTAATTTCTCTCTCTACTGCAGGCAATTGTTTTGGATTAATCCTACGGAGTTTTTGTCTGAAAGGCTTCTGATTTTCCTTTAGTGGTATCTTGTGTTGTATGATGTTGGTGTTATATACTTTTAGGTCTTCGTAGCCCCATGCAAACACATCAATGAATTCCTTAAACAGGTCAACGTATTTCTTCTTCATGTCTGCAAGTATAGACTTAGCCAGTTTTATCATTTTGGGCTTATCTTCAATGCCTATGTTGCATTCTTCCACATCATAATCAGCATGTTCTATTGTGGGCTTTTTTGCTACGTCATCAAAGTCAAAAAGGTCCTTTAAGGGTGCCAGGCCTCTGGGTAGGTTCTTATCTTTGGCCTGCAGCGCCTCTACCTCTTCGGTATCTGCGTTTTCACAATTTTCGGTTGGATTTCTAGTTTGCTCAGAAAAGGAATTTATTTCTATGTTACAGGGTGTTTCTTGTTCATCTGGGGGATCCTCGCTTGGGTAGCTGTCATCAGAAATCGATTCTAAATCAGAAAATTCAAACTCATTCCTGCCCACCAGGAAATCTTCGATCTGTTTGTCTCCTTCAAAGACCTGCCAATATTTTTCATTGTCTGGCACTGCAGGCCTGAATTTGGTCTGAATGATAATCTGTTGGTCAACTGGGGTCTTAGGATATGAGCTAGCTAGACAAGCTAATCCATTTTCCATTGCATTTTGACCCCTAGGAACGAACGCTAATTCATATTCAACAAACATTTTCAGCAAATCCAGAGTGTCATTCCTGTACGCCTTAAGCCTGGGGTGTTTTGCTGAATACCCACCATTCACCTGCTTGATAACTGACTCAGAGTCTCCTCTCACAGCTATCCTACGGGCTCCTAATTTCTTCAATAAATTCAGACCCAGGATGAGAGCCTCATATTATGCAATATTATTTATGCATTCAAAGCGCAAGTTCACGGCATGGCTCTCTGCGTGATCATCTTCTGTGTTTCGTAGCCACACCCCTGCTCCAGCATTTTGTCTAGTACAGGATCCATCGAAGTTCATTTCCCATAAGGGCTTGCCATTATGTTGCGTTGGGGAGCCTACGCTAGGTTGTGGGTTATCTTGTTCTTCACGACATGTGTGGAGTTCAGAGAGTTGGCTATCCTGCTGTTTACGTTCTGTTTCTGTTTCGGGTTTACCTAGAGTTTCATTTTCAGTATCCTGCCCATGGTTTTCTTCATCGTATTCTTCTAGGGTAGCCATTATGCTAAAGTCCATGGGCTCAGTGTTTTTGCTTGTATTTTCGCATTCAGACTCTGGCTCTCCTAAGGATTGATCATTATAAAGAATGAAAGAATCCAGGTCTGTGTGTACAGAGTATAATGGTGAATTTTCAGGTTTCTCGGGGCTACTGACTAGGAATTTCATCTGGGACTCTCTGTACAGTCTTCTAAGTTGGCCAAATATAGGGATAGTGGCATATGAGCCATCCATTTGCATCGTTCCTTGCAGTTTGGCTCCCCATGATCTTGACAACAGCATGCCATATTT
Organism: Pinus albicaulis; assembly: GCA_034641835.2. NCBI lineage: Eukaryota > Viridiplantae > Streptophyta > Pinopsida > Pinales > Pinaceae > Pinus > Pinus albicaulis. The sequence goes on along the minus strand of CM076584.1, from coordinate 644,027,932 downwards.
GGGTGGCACATCTGCCACCACAACATCCATGACCATATATTTAGCAGGAATTTGGGTCAAGCTCACACATAAGTCTTTGATTAGGCCTAGGCATTTTACTCTACTGGAGTCAAATGAATATAGGTCCTTGTAAGGTTGTGTTATCTCTAGGCCTAGCTTTTCCATCACTACCTTAGGCATTAAATTGTGTGATGCTCCAGAATCATGCATGGCATTGTGGAGTATTTTGTCATGAATGTTGAGACTAATATAAAAAGGTGGAACTACCCCTTCTTGGAACTTTCCCTCAATCTTTGGACCAAACAGGAGAGCAGGCTGATCATCATTCAAATTTATAGTGCCATTGCTTTCCCCCAGATTCAATGCTTTCAAAATTTGGCCTTTATATACATTCTGAGTGGCCAACTCAGATAATGGTACAGAGATTTTGATCTTGGCAATCTCACTCTCCAAATTGAAAGTGGACTGGGTCTTGGAAATACTTGACTCTGTTTTATTTGTTACTGCCTTAGCAGCTAAATCAGTTTGTGATTTTTCACTATGTACAAGATTGGGAATAGTTGTATCAGGAGTACTAACTGAAGTGCTAGTACTGCTGGTTGGTTGGCTTTGTTTTTCAGTGTCCTGGTTGTCTTTCTCCTTATGTTTACCAGAACCTTAAACTACTGATTTGCTATTTACAGAGGTTGCTTTAGAATTTTTATCAGGTCTTTTCTTGATGGTTACCTCGGGAGTCTTTGTTTTAGGGTTTTCTTGGTTCTTTTTGCTCCTAAGCTCGTACTGTTCTCTGACCTGCATCATGGCATTTTCAAATCCTAATCTGTAATCCTCAGATTCTAACCATTCCTCGTCCCAATATGAAGGTGAGGGTTGATCTTCCTCTGAATCACTGTTAAGGACCGAGTCCTTTGCTTCAAACATGTTTATTGCATTCCCTTCAGACTCTTCAATGATTCCCTCATCTTCATCTAAAATTTTTTCTTGAAATGGGGGAATAATCTGTTGATCTGACTCTCTTTGTCTGTTGGGAGCAGCATTGTTTCTTCTAACGTTCTGGTTCTAATTTTGGTTTCTGTTTTGGACAACCATCCTTTTGATCATTTGTTGCAGTTCTTCCACATTTTTAGACAGTCTATCATACTTGGGATCAGATGTGGAAGCTACATTGTCATCCCTATATGTTACCCTTTTCTCAGCTTTTAATCTTGCCCTTTTTTCTATCAGGTTTGCTTCTATGGTTATGGCTCCTTTCTGCATGTCCTCCAATGTGGTGTACTCTTTATCTCTAAGCTCATAGGCCATGTCAGCATCAAATCCATCGGGATATTTAGCCAAGGCCATCCCTTGTGGAGGTTTCATGTGTGGAGGGAGAGCATTGTAAATGCTGTTGAATCTAGTGGTGTAATCGTGAACACTCTCACCTATGTTCCTCTTAAGGCTCATATATTCTTCTAGGAGCTGGCGAGGGTTTGCTCTAACCTCCCATTTATCTATGAAGTTCTGATATAATGCAGGGAGATCCTGGATACTGCCAGGGGGTAAGCTTTTAAACCATTTCTTCACCTCACCCCCTAAGCTTTGGGCAAAGATTCTCATTTTTATTGTTTCATCATCGATTTCCATATAGTCAAAAGAATCCTCCATTTTATCTACATGCTGCTGAGATGTGATGGATTCTTTAGCGGTGAAGTGTGGGATTTTTGACTGATAATCATTTGGCAAGGGTAACAAGGGCTGTGGTAAAACTAAAGGTGCGTACCAAGCTACCATGATAATGTTCTGATGGGGTATAGGGTTGGCCTGAGCAGTTGGTATCTGGATGACAGGTATATTAGGACCAGCAGAAGTTTGTTGAGCAGATCTAGGGTGGGAGAGCCCCAAGTTTTGAAGGATGTGAGTGTCAGGCGGTGTAGATGGAGGGGTTCCACTATCCCTAGAGTGCTGACCACTATGAGATGGTGTATTGGAAATTCCAAGGTCCTGCTGGTCTAGATGATTGAATGACCTGGTTCTTGATAAACTGTTAGGTAAGTCTAGGTCAGGGAGAAGAGGTGCTAGAGCTGTTAGGTTTTCTGGTGTAGAACTAGCTCTACGAATGGGACTGAAAATAGTTGGTCTTTTAGGTGTAGGAGCTCCCTTGAGGATACTCTCTGGATTGTCAGCTATTTCAGGTGGATCTGGGTTAGGGTAAGCTCTTGTGTGGATGGTTCTGAAAGCCAGAATGTTGTACTTCTAATTAAGCAGCTTAACCCTACTCGTTACTTCTACTGTGGTTGATGTTGTCTCAGGGGCTGGTCTCCCAGTGGAGTCTAATGTGAAACCAAGTCAATCAGCAGGCCTACTGATCACCAGTGGAGTCTTTTCGTTTAGGAACAATAGAGTCGCCCGGTGGAGGGTTTTAGGGTATATCTAAGGGGTTACACTGTCCACCACAGTGGTCAAGCACTGTCACCTTTCAACCAAAAAAGCAAACTCTAACCAGAGATTGATCGGAGGGGCATTTACCAGATGTGTCACCTCCCAAGGAGGGTGAGATCCGGAGGCTACTTGGCCCTTTCCAGGCTCTGTCTAAGAGTGTGATGGATATTCAATAATGGAGGTCGATTCAAGAAAGGAGCGACTTATTGTCAACCTAACCAGAGTTCTAAGTTTCTGAGTCTCCAAGAATGTTTAAGGAAAAATGCACTCAGAGTTCCCCAGTGGAGTCGCCATTATGTTGGGGTTCCCATGTTTTGGCCAGGTTGACAGAGACCAAAAGATGAGACAACATAGAACCACTTTGGAACCTTAGGATTTAGCCCTCCTAGGTCCAGAGAGGGATCTCTCTATGGTAGTCAAAGGTTTATGTCTTTGAAGCTCGGATGTTATGTTTTTAGGCTAGTTATATGCACAGGGTTTGTTTGTGGTTTATGTTTGGTTGTTGGGAATCAGGAATGAAGGGTCCAATATGAAACAAGGGTGAGCAAAGAGGAAACTTAGGCAGAGACAGATAACTCAGAGAGCATCAAGGCCATTGGGCTATGGAGTCAAGAAAGGATTTACTTGTGTTCAATGTGCAAGCTTTCAGTTGGGCTAGTCATCTAGAGCATTTGGATCTTAAAGGTGATATTTGGAATGGGACATTAAGGACGGAAAGTGAAAGGGCGAGAACCATTCAACTCTGTCTATAGATCAGGCTAGAGGTCATTTAACTCCAGGCCTGCTTGGACAGAATTAGAGGCAATACAAGGGATCTTGGAAAGGCCTAATTAAGGTGGAAAGATCCTTGTGAGGCAGATACGGGATTCTAGACCTCACGGTGTTCTCAACACATCCAACTAAACCTTAACAAGAACATCTAAATATGGACTTCGTTAATTCATACATCAGAGAGTAGGCAATACCATCCACTACACTGGTTAAATCAATTGAAATCAACATTCAGATACACATATAAAGCGAAAGGGAAAACATAAAGGGAAATTTTGGGAGAGCGACAGCATAAGGTACCTATAAGGGGTAAATCTTATGCCAAACTTCTGATGCGAGCCTGAAGAAACGTAATGAAATGAAAGCAAGTCAATCACAAATACAGAGAAAGAAAAACATCACCAGCTGTCTTAGATCAGGATCCAAAGAAACATGATTGTCATATTAAAAACAACACCAAACAGGTACATCATAGCCCATAGCTTGAACATTCAGTCTGAATACATCTAATCTCAGCCTATCTTGCAATATTACACAGAGAACTTGTCTCAAGAGGGAAATGCTTGCGTTTCACTGATATCTCATCAACAACCTACACCAACGTTTCCTCCTGTTCTTTATAGCAGAGGATGAACCTAAGATTGACTGAGAGGGTAGGTGAGGAACTAAACGCAATATTGAACACAGAAATGAATGCAGGGCCGAAGCCCATTCTGTTCGAAAGCTGATCATTTAATCCCTGTCATTCCCTGGATGCTAGGATGATCTTCTCTGGATATTATTTTGACATATTTTGGTTGTGGTGCTCGTGGTGATTCAAAACAGAATGAAACAAACTGCTGAGAAGTCTGTTGTGTAAATGCTCTGGCGGCTTTGAGCGGCTGTTAGGGTGGAAATTTTTTTAGGGACATGGTGCATAATAAACGTTGTATGGACTCCCTGTACTTTATGAAAAACATTCTGCTGGCGAAAAGACCTTGATTCTACCTTTACTTGTGCTCAGGACCTTTTGATCGATCCTCGGGGTCTTCAAAATGGTGCTTTGCCTCTTTAAATACTGGTTTAAGACTTAAGTTGATCATTAACGTGCCTTAATCTCTCTTCTCTGCGCTGAAACACTCTGTTGCTCCATCTCGACTTTTGACAGGTAGCTCAGGTTTCAATGGCGCTGGGAGATTTTCCACAGAGCTAAACCTTGTTCTCTTTAATAGATGTCCTGTCGTCACCTTCCCGGGCCATTGCTCATAAATTTAGCTGTTGTGACTGATCTTCTTTGGATGTCTTTGTCCTTGTAGCAGAGATTTTGAATCTCGGCGACCATTAACTCTTGACAACCCTACAAAATGTGAAAACTGATTAAGAAAACACACATGGCGATGGAGGACGCGACAATGAGAATGGCGGGAGTGGTTATACATCGGACGTGGACTAGGGTGATGACTGCGGAAGCACCAATGGAGGAAAACACGACACAGTGGAGAATGTATGGGGAGACGTCACGGAGATTTTGTTTTATCGTAAAAACGATGAAATTTGACCTTGGAATGAACACATATGACCAGGGTGGTGACCGTACCTCGGAGGCACGTGGACTGACAACGTGGCGGGGCTGGGCGATGGTGACCGAGTCAACAGAGGGGAGACGGCTCTGGACCGTTGATTGTGGTGAGGATCGACGGCGGAGGGCGGGCCCGGGGGGTACGATGAACGGGGTTAAGCAGTGCGCGACTTGGATGACCGACGACCGTTGGATGAGGCGCTCGAGATCTGATGGTCAGCAACGATTTCGCTCGGCGTCCGTGGTCGAAAGATAATGTGCGGGGGATGGGCGGTTTCGGAATCATACAGAAGACACGCGGCGGACGATGAGTGGAATTGCAGGGCATTCGGGAAAAACCACCATCTGCGGATGAGCGGTGTGGAATAATCCGGCGGTTTCAAGGCATGGCGTGGGGCGGGGACCACAACTGCGGGCACACTCTGGGCCGTTAGATTATTGTTTTGATCAGACGGCGAAGATTGTACTGTGGGGGCACCATGGTATACGGACTTGAGGACTTGGAGTGACCCCCCGCAGCGAACAACAGCTGTTGGATTTGGCGGGCAAACGAATGGTGGAGATGAGGCGATTTAGTTAAACCTTAATGCAAAACACAAAGGTTTGGACTTTGGCAGAAATACACAGAAAATGCATAAAACACAGTGGAATGTGGTGGAATGACGCACGGGGTGGGACCGGTATGGGAATCGCAAATCGCAAAGGCGAAAGTGCGATGGCGCGATCGAAGGGAAATGCGATGGGTGATCGCATCGCAAATGTTTGCGATGGATCAATCGAATACATATAACGAAACTGCGATATGCGATAAGTGCGATCTGCGATGCGCGCCTAAGGCTTTAAGCGCTTTGTCATGGGTAAGGGTTACGTGGGGAAGTGGTTTAAATGGGGTTGGCAGGAAAAGGGGCTAAGCCCTGTTATAAAGTCGGAAAGTGGGTTTTAAGGCCGTTTTAAATGAAATTAAAGGCTAGAAGGGGTAACGATAGGGATGTGAAGGGGGAATTTGGGAAAACAAGGGCGTGAGGATTTTAAAAGGGGATTCAGGGGGTTAATAAAGAAATTCAGAGGGGAAAGGAGGTAAAAATGTGATGTTTAGCAGGAGCATGGGGGCAAATGCATGTCTTAGGGAAAGGGAACAACAAAGGGGACTTGTAAAAGGCAAAGCACGGAGAGACCTCAAGGATGACGTGTCTTCAAGGGAGATGCATTCCTTGAGGGTCTCCGAAATGACATAGCCCCCAGCTTGCCTGTCAAGAATTTCATAGGGGGCTAACAGGCCACACCACACATCAGGTCACTTGGTGCACTAAACCCCTCGCTACTTCATGACCCTATATACAGTATTAGTGTTGATCTCATCACCTTTTACTATCATCATGTAATTATGATGCAACAATTTAATGATACAAAAATCAAAATTAGGAATATGGCTTCTATCTTGCATTTGATTAAAAAGCTCCATAGACTTCTGTATCTTTTTCTCCTTACAGAAAGCATTAACCAATGTTGAATAAGTAACCTCATTTGGCAAGCATTGTGATCCATCATACAATCCAAAATCTTAAAAGCTGCCTGATAATTTTCTTTCATTGCCCAGTAACATGCTTAAGAAGGAATATTCAATAATGCCACAATAATGTCGGTAGTAGTTCCATGAATTATTGTGCTGCTATGTGTCCAAATTTGTACACCTGAAAGGCACCTTTTCCTGCCTTTATATTGTTGTATACCAGCCATTCTGAGACCCATGCCTAGGCCATTGGTCAGGCATAATTTTGAGGGATAGCAAGCTCATCAGTCCTGACCGCTTTACTATTCACAAACAACAATACTAGATATATCAAAGGTATAGGTTTATTTCAGCTCTTCAATTAGATCATTACTATCTTCATATTTTGGCAAGAATATCTCGGAAAACGAGACCATGATGAGCATTCACACAACCAACAAATATCCAGGAACATGGAATAGCCCCATAACTGCTGCCGTCGGTGTGCCGTCATGTCCTACTGGAAAAGATGTAACCCCTGATGCATAGGCATAAGGTGAATTGTGTAACTCCCCATGTATATGTAACTTATCATTTATGTGTGATGCAACCTCTTCATTTCTGCATAATTAGATCTAGAAACAATTCAATACCTTCGGCCAATGGAATGTGCTGCTGCTACCCCAGATTAGATATGTTATTGTTGATTAACTGCTGGCAGATGTACACCCAGTTGGCGGCTAAGATTTGCATGGAAAATTGTCCTATAATCAACACCTGGACAACCAATAATAGTCAGGAAAGAAGCACCCAATAGTTACCTGAATATGGCATGAAGATTGGTCTGAAAGTAGGCTAGGGGTTCACCCTTTTCAATGGCTAGGAGTGCACTCTCTTTACTGTTAGTAACTCTTTGGAATTAGTGGCCAGCCAGATGTCAAAGAATAGGTCCAACTAAGGCTCAGTAATGTGCCATCCTCGGTCATGAATGCATGCAAGAAAGGATGTTCTTATAGCCTGGTTTATTATCTCATATCATCACTGTATATATATTGTTAAACACCCCATGGATGCTAAGTGAATGCTGATTAGTTTTGTCATAAGCGCTGTTAGATCAGCTCAATTAATGCCTTCATTACAGCCAAGAATCTCCTTGTGAAATGCACCTTCATTGTGCCTCCTAATAAACCAAAAGGACACTGCTCCTCTAATCTTCTGTTAGAGGTATGAAACTCTCCAAAGCTAACAGGTGTTCCAGTGTATTAACATTGTAGTGTATGATACCCACTTTCCAAGTCATCATCCTCTACAGGTTTGGTATTCATTTGTTTTGATAAAATAAATGTGACTTTTTGCTGCCACACGGTGTCTTCCATAAAGATAACACCATATTTGCGTCACCTTCCTTCAAGTTATTCTAAGTCTTAGCAAATTACATTCTACACCTTGTACGAGTCACTGGATACCGCACCAGATCAGATTTTTCATACAATGGAGTAGCTGCTTTAAATGTGAGAGAAGAAAGGTTATTCAACTGAGCGTGAATCACAGCTTCATCACTCCAAATTCACTACATCCTGTGAATGCAATTCCAGTGAAAAAATTTCGAAACTTGGTAGAATCATTAAGTTGCATGTGTAAATGCCAAATTCATACCACAGCCACTGTATACCTTAATTTGTTCCGTGTATCACCTTTGTCAAAACAACACTCGGAATTTTCACATTTAAATTCATATGAATATCCACCTGAAGTGGGTTAAGTGCTCTGGAGTATCTTAACGCCCATCACAAGGATTGAGTCCTCCAAGAAATGCTGTAATCTTTCTTCTACTGCCTACAAATTGAGAATCAACAGGCACTGTCTTCTAATAATGTGTGGAGATAGTAACCTCCTACCCTTGTTTGACTCAACTAGTTTTTTCATTATATGTGGGGTTTCGACTGATGCCATGGAATACCGTGGTGGAGGTGGGGCATAAGGAAATGGGATTTCAATGAAATGTCATTGTGGCTTCCCACCACCAGCCAAATGACTATCTACCGATGGAGTTCCTGTTCAGAGTTGATTGATTTATAAGTACCTTGTTGACTAGAGTTTGCATGTCTACATGACCTGTATAATCAATGTTCATTAGGTAAAGGGTTTGCATGGGATCTGATTGAATATTTGAACATGGAAAGGAAGTAGCCATTGTCTTTATGTCGTTTCCGTTTAACCCAAAAATGCCTCCCTCGAGTCTCCAACCAATCAGAATACCAACATCTATCGTCAAGAATTTGATGCCACTGAAATTGAAATAACATTTATGGCTTTATCAGAATTCAAATTGGAATAAAACTTAAATAGCAGTGAACCTCCATATTTGTTGTTGAACATTCTGCAATGAGATTTGTAAGATCTTCCTTTGGTATAAGAGAAAAATCTAGAATACAAATTTGTGTTGGAGACCCTGCAATGAATAATCGTAAAGTCAGAGTAGTCACTTTACATCATGCATAGAAAGCACTACAGATTCTGCCCTTTGCTGAATCAGGAATTCCTCCCATTGTCTCAATATGTTCAACATGTTTGCACAACAGGCTCAAACATAAGCCATAGAGCGAAGGAGGTAAAACTTGGGTCACGAAGTCTTTGTCCCATGAAGGCTTCCATTGAACTAAAGAAGCAGGGCTGTCATTGCCAGAAAGCTTTTCCTGACGAGATGCCAATGCTGTTGATCTTTCTTCCACAAAATGTCTGGTGGTAGAAAACAAGCAAGGCCAATCTCTCCTCTCCTCGTCATTTCCAACTTGAGCATCGTGCTAGGATCTCTACTGAGAATATGATGGCTCACTATTCTCGGGATTGAAATATGCAAAATGTGAATTCCACATTCAGGCTATTGAAAAAGCCTCTCTCTCGATGTAAGTCTACTCTGATTTCAAGGAGCGCCATTCTCTTCAATTACGTTTTGTTCAACAATATCCGCACCTGGATTTACATCTTTCTGAACATCATCTCCAACAGGATTAAATTGAATGGCAGATGGGACCTCATTATTCTCTGTTGAGTCCATTTGGTGAGAAAATTTTGGTACTTTTCACTGTTAGATTTTGCATATAAGTTCTCTAGTATCACAAGCATGGGCCAATCTTGATATTGTCATTTCAAACTCCAGAACTGGGCATTATCACGGTTGAATCCTCATCGTTGAGCACGTCCCCTTGCTATCTAGCTTAAAACATGGACGTTTGCGTGTCTGCAGAGCTATCGTTCGTCCACAGAGTGCTTGCAGCTACGTTGGAATCTTTGCACTTACACAAGGTATTGAGGAGGTTTTTTTTTTCAGAAGAAAAAGTTATTAAATGCCTTTAAATCTGGCGACGCTCCATAAATCCAATTCATGCCACAAATCGATTTGAAGGCCAAGAGGCTTTTGCGCAATGTTGTTGGATCTATCACACGCCACCGTCATCCAGATAACCGAGCTCTCCCAGTGCTGGATCTACCTAATTTCATCGCCTCTTGCAATACCCTTGCCTCCATGGCTTGTGTCTTCCATGAGGAGCGCAAGTGCCTTGATACGTCATGCTTCAAACTCGAGATGTTGATCTTTGTAAGTAGCTGGTACGACGCTTCTTCAGTGTTGGGCACTTCTTCTACAGCATTTGGCACCTCTTCGACACGGGCATTTGGTGCACCTTTAAAACTTGCATTCGGTAACAAAACCCCTACATTTGGGTTAACAGGTGTGCCTGCCTATGGGGTTTCCAATACTTCAATTTTTGAGGATGCAAGTAGTGAGTTTGGAAGCACTGCAACTTTTGGTCAATCAGTTCGAGCATTTGCTGCAACATCTTATCTAGCATTCGGGAACAACACAACATTTGCAATAACTTTATTGGTGTTCCCATGTTGGCCATGTCCAATTATACCATTCCATGAAAATAATTCATGTATAAGCATTTTGTCGAACACTTTGGCAGCGACCTCCATTAACCCACATTCCGTATACCTATCTATGAAGACAGTGCCGTCAAAGTCATAGTGATTCCAATGTTAGCTGGCCTAATATTCGCATTAAGACAACACAAGGAAGCAACTGCATTCTTTCAAGGTCAGAATTGCATCACTTCTATGGAGCAAGGACTTCCAAGCATCGGAACAAAACCCATTGGAGGATGAGAAGCATGCCATTATGATGTAGATTCCTTTTATGGGGTGCCTTCCGGTTTTACGGGTTCCTTCATTTGTACTATAGGAGGTATTCTATTCCAAGAATTCAAGGAAACCCATCGATGCTTCTGTATACAAACCCTTTTGTACCAGTTCGGAAGTTTGGGTAGCTAGTTTTAATCTTTATGAGCACTATATATCCATCTAGAAAACAACCAAACTGGAAACACACACTTGTATATACTTTTGGTGCTACCCTTGATAAAGGAGACATGGTAGCTTACGTATGATATTTGTTTAACACATCCGTAACCAGTCAACTCATGTTTGACATATTTCATGTGGCACTTCAATGGTGTCAATGTCAACCTCTTGGGTTGTGTGATATAAACCTATCCTAGTTATTCCACTCCATGAGAAGTTAGGTGGCAACACCATTGTCTAGAGTTGTGAATGGAGCCACTATTTGAGTATAGAAAGTGGAGGATTTGAAGTTGGAATTTGTACTAAATTTGAAATATATACATCCCATCCTTAAAGAAATTGTCAAATAGTTGGTAAATATTTTGAACTTCTATATATCGTTTATATCCAACCTAGGTAGGTTCAATGTTGAAATTTGTGCATTAGGTTATTTCATCAAACATTTTGTAGGCATATTGTACAATTCTCACTTTTGCAGTCAATCCTTCACCCATGCAAGGTTAGTGTTGCAACCTAGACTCTCGTGCAACTTGTAACACCCCCCAAGAGCCCAAAAGTTGCACCCCCCAAGAGCCCAACTGGGATGATGCCATCGCTATTGACCCATATATATATATATATATGGAAAGACAATAAAATAACATGCCTAAAAAAATCATAACCATATGCATAATAACCATAAATGACATATAAATGTTTGGTCACTCATCCGTGAAAAATTTGTCAACGAGCTCTACACCTTAGATGTGCAACCCAGTTGTACACAGTGTTGCTCCAACTCTTTCAGCAACTGGTCACCCACAAGTTCGGACCTTGACTCCACTTTGGCATCAACTTCTCAAACTAGGTACATATCCAGTATCGAACAAAATAGGGCCAAGTACCAAACTCGAACAACCTTCAACCAATACACTCACATCCCCCATCATCCCCACACCCAAGTAGTGCATCCCCTTCTCTACACTCATAATCCTTAAGACTATGCTACTAACTCCAGGGTGACTAACACAACCAACCATAGATTTCCATAGAACTGTGGCTTTGGGAGTTTTCACTACCCTCAAGGGTCTCTAAGTACCCTCCAAGCTGTCACATAGGGACACTTGTCCCAACTAATCTTGCCCTCCCACTAAATAGGGGAACGATTTTATCGACAAGGTGTCCCTTTCTTTATGGTTCAATAAATATATTATAATATTATAATATATTTTCATACTAAGATGTTTTTCAAGTCATGGAGTCCCATCGCCCCACACTCTTTTCATTACTCTGTCTGCAACAAATAATATGTTTGCTAGGCTCACTGACCTTTTACCATACAACCTCGTTGGCCCGATCACAATGGCACTCTAGCCTTAAAACTTGTAAGTACTCTGTCCCACTAGCCTAAGATATTATACATACACAGAAACACAAACCTCAATGGAACTTGACTCACTAGCCTAATAAAATAGGTTCTCTTACTCAAATACACAAGCACACTGGCCTTAAAACATATCTACAAATGCAAAGGTACACAAACTTTGATAAAACCTAGATCACTAGCCTAGTTATCATATACACAATTACATTTACAATTTGGGGGTCTAACCAGGGGTATTAGAAAAGTACTTTATATTGAGGAAGGAGAAAAGAATCTATACCTTAAAATGTTCCACATTCATGTTGATGAAAATCTTCCAATGCATCAAAAGTTTGAGAAGCCTGGCCTTCAAGACAATTTATTTATTCTACTAATTGTTCAAAATCCTTTTCAACCTACTCATCAATGACTAATGGAGTTTGGATAGGCTGCTCAACATTCCTCCAATCCCTCTGCAAAAGTTGTGGATTAAAAGGCCTTCAAAATTGGTTAGAATTTATATTCAGAGGTTCCTAGCCCTACCTAAGAGGATTTTTGTTTTCCAACTCTGTTTTTCCTATTTTATTGGAAAGGTTCCTAATCATTCTAGTCATTTCTTCCATATTTTGGTCATGCTCATATTTGACTACTCCTGAAAGACCTAATTCATCTTTTACCCTTTTTCATTCCCTTGGATCTGCCTTTGCTTTTAGATTTCCCGAGGTTGTTATTCCCTAACCTCAATTGCATCATCTTACATATAGGATAATGTTTTGGATTTCCTTTCTCTAAGCACCAACAGAATCTGAGTCAAAAGCACCAATGAAGGAAACCTTTGTTGTTAGGAGAATACTTCATATCAGGGGGAATCTTATTATATAACTTATTGAATCTTTTGATAAAGTTGGGAATAGATTCTCCAACCTTCCTCTTCAAAGCACCAAAATTTGTGAGGTAGTACAAGTGATCTCTTTTCTCAACCCACTTTTTGAGAAATGTGTTTGTCAGAGCCTTCCATGAATAAATGGTGTCCTCTTCCAATTTTATGAACCATTTTCTCACTTCCTCTTTTAAAATATTGCACAAACAACCTCATATATATAAATATATATATCATTTGCCTTAATATTCTTGTCATTTGAAAATTTCAAGAAAGTAGTTATGTGTTCTTTTGTAGTGTTCTCACCTTCACCATCATATTGAGGAAAACGTGTCAAATATCCCTATGGAAAATCATGCAATTGGGTAGGTAACCACAAAGGGGCGTACCTAGTAGCTATTAAATTAGTTATTCCAACCATTTTCTGTTGCAAATTTTGTGGTTGATTCTATTGTCGTAACTTACCAATATTTTAAATCTTGTGATTCTAAAACCTATTTACCTCATGAGCAAGAGGATTGATATATTATTTTATTTTATTATCTTGTTGTGACAAGGAAGAGGGATGGAATGGGCGGAAAGTGTTCTTCAGGCTTTACTTCATGTAGTTCTACTTCAGCAAAAGTGGGAGACTATTCTTCAAGAGCTTCAATTTTTTCAATGAGGAAAGAAATTTGGAGGGAAACTCCCCTTTCAGAGACAGAATGTACTCCAAGGTTTAACTCATGAAATTGATTTCTAGGTTTCTCTTCTAAATATTTAGGAATGGAAACAAATTTTTGAGAAGAGGTTGAAGATGTGGTTTCTTGTCTCTATCGAATTGTTTGGTTGATTAAATTATCTGGATCAAACAAAAAATAGATCTCTTTTGAATTAAGGTTACTTTTTGTAAATTTCCTTTGAGATGCCAAGATTCATACAGTGAAGTTTTGTGGGTGAAAATTTCCAGCCATCCAATTCCTTATTCATCATCTTGGAAAATGTACAATGACTGTCCCATGGAAAAATGTCTTTATTCCTTCACTCCCCAACAATGGCACCAATTTGATGGTGTACCCTTGAGATAGTTTTTTGGCTAGGAAACTATCACAAGGCACCAATAAAGCTTTTTAAAACAAAGGTTCTTATTCAATAACTCTTGTCTAATGGACTATACAATAACACCTTTTATATATCTAATCAATAAGCTAGCTTCCAACTCAGGGGGATAGCTAATTTGGTTGATTGTGGTTATATGATAATATTGAAAGAGTGTAACATATTTTAGAGCGTTCAACAAATATTTCAATGTTTGTTGCTAAGGAAAACACATAACAATGATATTCCAATGGTTCTATAATTGATAAAAACTTTAGTTATATGAAATATTGGAAAATAAGCTAACCATTCAATCATAGGTATGATAAAAGAAAATAGATTCTATCATAAATATCTGTGTATAAATTAATGTTGCCACAAGATAGGGAAATTGATCCTCAATTTAACCTCTTAGGATATCTCATATAACTTCAAATAATTGCATAAATGAAATGAAGATGTATAAATTACAAGTGAAATTCTAACAAAAGAGTACACACTACTAATAGAAAAAATTTTTGATTAAAAATTGATCTGAATGGAAAGTGGCATCTACTCATGGTATTCATCCACCCATGGTATTTATCCACCCATGGTATTTACCCATGGTATTGTAAGTGGCATCCACCCATGGTATTCATCCACTCATGGAATTTACCCATGGTATTGTAAGTAACATCCACCCATGGTATTCATTCACCCATGGTCCTTACCCACCCATAGAATTTACGTGTGGTATTGTAACTAAAAAAGGCTATAAGTAATAAGTCATGTTTTGTAAAAGGATAGATTGTCCACCACGATGTAGTTTTTACATTTTAATAAAAAAAAATCTTTGTGGTTTTGTTTACTATGTGTTCTCCTCTTTTCTTATGGAATTTCATTTTTTCATATCTTGGAGGTCTCTGCCCCCAAGATCCATTTCAAGTTTTTAGACCTTGAGGGTCTCCCTCCAAGATCTGGATCAGTGGTTTCAGAGCCAAGCTATGGCTCCAGGGGAATGAGGATTTGATGCATATTTCAGTTTCAAAGTTTGCAACAATATTCAACAAAATTCATGCACATGCTACGACCTCCACATAGCACTTTCTTGGGCAAAGCAGGAAGAAATGTTTTTTTTCATTTTTTTTGCAAGAATTTTTTGGGCGACAAGTTTGCAGATTATATCTTAAACTCTTGGTGCAAAATTTACAAAAAAAAAATAAACAGATTTGGATTGCTTGCGGAAAAATGCCCCAAAAAAAAATATATATATATATCGGCTGAATCAAAGTTGGGATGAGTGTAGAAATTATATAACTAATGCGTTATACATCCAAGATTCTCCTGATCACACACTATTTGACTTCATGCATAATACAGAATCTCTTCTACCACTGATCATTACTTGCGGAAATTAAATCAATTGCATGCACACATTAAAACCATAAAAATTCACACATATGAATACAGTAATTTATGGGAAAGCTTAAAGTTGCAAATCCCCAACTATCTGTATATTATATGTCATAGAGATCATGTAACAATCCTCATACAAAGCTTATCACAAGCTCTCACTACAATACAATTGCTACACACTAATCAGGCCCAATCTAGCAAATCCCATGCACCGATCTCTGCCACCTGCTAGTCTACCTCTACTGCGCAATCCCTGCTAAATATGGGCTCTAAATGAACTCGAATCCACTTGGCTTGCACTGCGCAATCCTCATTGGCATCTCCATCAATGTGTGGTGCAAACTCATGCACCTGTATAGTCACAGTTGATAGTCACACTGCTCTTTCACCTACCTCTCCACTGGTCTCCACTAAAACTGTCCATGCACTATAGTTAACTGATGTATTCTTCAGTTGATTAATGAGTTAATAATTAGTGAATTAATTAATAATTAATTCACACCACTCTCACTAGTGTATCAATTAATTAGACTAGATACAACAAGCTCAACTGTGTCTAACTGAGTTAAACTGAACACAACTCCACCAACTACCTCAATAACTCCACGAAACTCTGTCACATGAGTTCTAACTGAAATCTCCATGCAATAGCTCCACTTAACCCTCAGGAATAGCGTAATTCCTTCTGTCAGCTCCTGTAACACATCTGTGCACTTAACTGAAGTGCTCCAAGAGAATAAGATAATGTTTATAGTCCAAATATTATTAAGAGCTAATAATATTTGACATATCTATTTTTAGACTGGCAATCTAAAAATAGATTCCGCCCAATATGTCTAAAAATAGAAGTCCGTCTATTTTTTCAACTTGACCAACCATCCACAAATAACATTCTGCAACTCATAGAATATGATTGACATGTCTAAAAATAGACATAGTCTAAAAATAGACTTGCGTCAAAAATAGCCTGCGGGCCCACTTAGTGAAGGCGACTCTTTTCACTAAGCTCATCATCTTGTTGCAATCTCAACACTCCCTCTCAGCAAGATAGGGATTATCTGCCACCCCGATCTTGTCCCAGTGGTATTCAAATTTTCTCCTGGTGAGCGCCTTCGTCAAGATATCAGCATCCTGATCCTCTGTAGGAATGTAAGAAAGTAACATGATCTTCCGCTACACACAATCTCTGATATGATGGTACCGGTCCGTGAAGCCATGCAGCCTCAACTCATCCTCCTGTCTATACCAAGATCCATATCCCGATGTGCCTCTGAGATATCTCAATACATGCTTGCCTGCCTTCCAAAAGATCTTGGCAGGTTTAACCATAGCTTGTGAAAGATGGTTAACAGCGTAGCATATGTCAGGTCGTGTATTGACTAGATACATAAGCGACCCCATCAACTGTCGGTAAACAGTGGCATCCACTACCTCTGTCGATGTAGAATCCTATTTCCTCCAACCACCAGGAAGAGGAGTGTCGATAGGCTTGCGGCCTTGCATGTTTAACTTCTCCAGTATCTCCCAGGCATACTTGCCTAGAGACACAAACAATCCATCACTACGCTGCCAAATTTCCAATCCTAGGAAATAATGAAGGAGGCCCAAGTCCTTCATCTCAAACTCCTTTGCAAGATCAGCCTTGCATGAGAGTATCAACTATTCATCACCCGTCAAAATCAAATCATCTACATAAAGTACAATGATCAACAACTTACCCTCCACCACAATCTGGTATAGGATCGGATCCGCCTCACTCTTGGTGAATCCAAGACCGGTGAAATAACTGTCTATCCATGTGTACCAAGCACAAGGTGCTTGTTTCAACCCATACAACGCTCTTTTGAGCCTGCACACATGCGACTCGCTGCTGAATATCTTGAAACCTTCGGGCTGCTCTATGTACACCTCCTCCTCAATGACTTCGTTGAGGAACGCAGTCTTCACATCCATCTAATGAATGTGCCATCCCATCTGCGCTGAGAGAGCTAGGATGCTCTGTATGGAAGAATACCTTGCGACAGGTGCAAAGGTTTCCTCATAGTCGATCCCCTCAATCTGTGAGAAGCCCCAGGCAACAAATCTTGCCTTGTACTTATCGACGCTCCCGTTAGCTGCTTGCTTCACTTTGTGGATCCATCTCGAACCTACCATCGATTTCCCTTCCGACCTTGGGACAATCTCACATGCACTGTTTCTGACAATCGAATCATACTCTTCCACCATGGCATCTACCCATGTAGGGTCCTCCACAGCTTCCTCGAAAGAGGATGGTTCTGTCACGATACACTTGCTCATCAAAGCCATGTATCCAGTATATCGGTCAGGTGACTGTCTCTGTCTGCACTGTGATGTAGGTGCTCCTACAATCTTCTCTACATCAAGATTCAGTCGCTCAGCTTCTGTAGTGCGCTTTCGCCCTCTGATGGTTGGCGCTGCATG
The DNA here is from genome assembly GCA_034641835.2 of Pinus albicaulis. Lineage (NCBI taxonomy): Eukaryota > Viridiplantae > Streptophyta > Pinopsida > Pinales > Pinaceae > Pinus > Pinus albicaulis. The sequence continues at coordinate 644,010,195 of CM076584.1, read as the reverse complement.
AGTGGTTTCTTCCACTCCATGAACCTCCTCTTGTGGTTGATCCACATCCTAAGGCTCATCATTAGGATCTGATAGCTCCTCATCTGCATGCAAGTGTGGCTCCCTCTCAAGCGAACACTTCATGGCTTTCTCCTCATGAAATTTGATATCCCGTCGCACAACAGTCTTCCGACTGTCTGGAAAATACACACGATAGTTGTGGGGTGTATCATTATACCCCACAAATATCCCAACCTCTGCGGTCGGCTCCAGCTTCTTCTTGGCATCCTTCGTCACATGAATGTAAACAGGTGAGCCAAAAATCTTCAAATAAGAAATATCAGGCCTCTTTCCAGAAAACGCTTCCTCGGGTGTACTCATGCCAAGTATCATGTGAGGACAATGGTTTTGCACATAAACCACAGTGTTGCAAGCTTCAGACCACAAGTGTATGGGAAGGCCCTGATCATGCAACATCGCCCATGCAGCACCCACGATCGTTATGTTCTTTTGCTCAGCAACCCCATTCTGCTATGGGTTATGAGGCGCTATGAGCTCTCTTCGAATTCCTTTTGCGCTGCAAAAGTCCTTGAATTCGCCAGAGATGAATTCACCACCATTGTCGCTCCTAAGAGCCTTCACCTACTTCCCTGACTCTTTCTCAACCAGTGCCTTAAACTCACAGAACTTATAGAATGTCTCGCTCTTCTTCTGCATGAAGAATATCCAGCACTTCCAAGAAAATTCATCAACAAAGATCACATAATACATGTGCTTTGCTGTCGAATCTACTGAGAAAGGTCCACACACGTCTGTGTGAATTCTATCAAGAATTGTCGTGGCGTGACTATCCTTCTCGTGAAAGGTGGATTTCACAAATTTTCCCAAAGTACATCCCTTGCACTGATCTGACTGCGCAAGTGTACCTTTGGGAAGCCCGGTAGAAATTTGCTGCAAAATTTTCAAAGCACCATGGTGAAGATGGCCCAATTTCCTGTGCCATAACTCGCCCTCATCCCAGCTCACCACTCCTTCTGCCTTGCCTACCATTGCTGCGTAGCCATCTACTTGCAACTGATAAAGGTTCTTAACTCGAACCCCTATCCTTCAGGCTTCACCAGTTGCCTTACTGCGCAGGAAAGCCTTTCCCTCGCTAAAGACAACATCATATCCCTTGTCTTCCAACATCGCCACAGAGATTAGATTCTTCTTCAATCTTGGAACATGCATGACATCCTTCAAGATGAAAGGTTTGCCAGACTCCCTCTCAAAGGAAATGGTCCCGGTACCAGTCGCACTGTATCTACCATCATCACCCATCTCGATGTGCACTCCAAGATCCTTCTCATCCAGATCAGTAAACAAATCTTTGTCTCTGGTCATATGGAAAGATGCACCACTGTCAAGAAACCACACTGAACCCATCACACTTGAGACCAAGCACGCGATCAGCAAAAAATACAGCCCAAACTGTGAGGCTAAGGCCTCTCCAGCTACAAATCTAGCAGCCTGCTTATTTTTCTTCTTTTGTGGACAATTAGTAGCATAATGTCTGTGTTGGTGACAGTGAAAGCACTTCACCTTGGACATGTCCTGCTTCTTGCCTTTTGCACCGGATTGAGAAGTATTTTTCTTGCTCTTCCCCTTCCTTTCTTTGGCAGCCAAAGCGCAATTTTCTTCATCTTCATTCTTCGATGAAGATCCGTCCCTGGTACTCCGCCTTATCTCCTCCTGCACAAGATCCGACCAAAGTCGCTTCCATATTGGCAGTTTCTCCTGACCATTAACAGAGTCCTCATAGGAATTCCAACTCTTTGGAAGCCCAAGGAGAGCCAAGCTCACCAAGTCCTCTTCATCTACAGTAACCCCCACACATCCTAGCTCATCCCTGCACTGGACGAACTTCGTGAGGTACTTGGGTATACTTTCGCCCTTCTCCATTTTTATTTTCCTGAGTTTATCCTTGAGCGCCAACTTCCTCTGGTCGCTCTTGATTTGGAACAAGTTTTTCAAAGCTTTCCACATCAAGAATGGAGAAGCTTTACCATGAAGGCTGGACACTATGTGATCCTTCACACCTTCCAATAGAATCCTTCGACATTTTTCTGTCTTCTTTTGCCATGTGTCAAGTGCGGCAGCATCGCTAGAAGAAGGTTTTGGAATTTCTGCATCTATGAACTCCTTCAACCCATTATCCTCCAGCACCGCCTCCATCCTATCCTTCCATGCAATATAATTCGAGCTGCCCTCAAGGGCATACTCCAATCAAAATCCGTTGAAAGACATCTCAACTTCGACACCAAGAAAACACTGCCGCAAATTCGAATTCCACCAGCACAAAACTCAACTGCTTCATTGCTTTGCAATTGCTCCAATGATCAATATCGCTTTGATACCATGTAGAAATTATATAACTAATGCGTTATACATCCAATATTCTCCTGATCACACGCTATTTGACTTCATGCATAATACATAATATCTTCTACCATTGATCATTACTTGTGGAAATTAAATCAATTGCATGCACACATTAAAACCATAAATATTCACACATATGAACACAATAATTTATGGGAAAGCTTAAAGATGAAAACCCCTAACTATTTGTATATTATATGTCATAGAGATCATGTAACAATCCTCATACAAAGCTTATCACAAGCTCTCAGTACAATACAATCGCTACACACTAATCAGGCCTAATCTAGAAAATCCCATGTGTTATGGCCTAAATCTACCTCAGGTTGAAAGAAGGCAGAGTTCAGGGTAACATCAAACCACGCTCAGTCTGGTAGCTAGCCCTACTAGAACAGGAGAGGGCTCTCTCCGAGTCAATCTCAGCAAAAATAATCAATAGGGCTTGAGATGACTTGAAATAAAGGCTAATTTTAGGCTAGGTATATAGGTGAAAGGATTTGATTTTGATTTTGGGGGTTTTTGTTGGAATCAATGGAAAGGCAGTTTTGGGTTCGGGGATGAGGCCTAGTTTTTGCAGAGTTTCTGATTGGGGCAAGGAAGGCAATTGTTTTGATGCTTTAGATTGAATGAATGGATGGTTTAGACCAGTAAGGAGCTGAAGAGGGCAAGAGGCTTTCAAGAATCCTCTTCAAACAGATGAAAACATTGAAAATTAAACAAAACTGAAGGCAGAGCAAAGCAATCTAATGAATTCCACCTTTATAACTTGTTTGTTCAATTTAAGAAGAAAGGAGAAGGGAAATGATACACATAAACATCAGTTAACTTAAAATTACATAGAGAAAAACACCATCAAAACACAGAGCCACATGGATCCCAAAGAGTGCTGCAAACCCTGGTCTATTCCTTTGCCAAAAGTGCAGAGTTGAAATGTACAATGAAGTGCCAAGCAATCCCAAGTGTCCAACCTCTGAAAATGACTGAGAAAATACAAGATATAGACAATCCTAACTCATTACCATGCCTCTAGGGGTCGAGCTCACTAGTTTAGGATCTGTTTCAACAATATCTAAACTAAGAACTGGAAAATAAGCAATGAAACAGCTTGCCTCTATAAGATAGGAAACTGATTCATTCAGTTACATTTCACTTTTAGGTGAATGAATCTACTTGGATGAGTAAAAATGTGCCAAAATTACATAAAAGTTTGAAATTACATCAAGTTACATCAAGAGTTTCACATTTGGAGATAAAAAATAAAACTGGCCAAAGCTAGGCGAAAATTTGAACTGCTGAGTGGAAATTAGACCAAATTTCCCAATGCGCCGCGCCTGAAATCTCTATGCGTAGCGCCACTTTGAGGCTGATTTTGAGAGCCTTCACAGAGTCAAAATTGAGTACAGGATAGCTTGTTGGAAAGCTCTGCATGTCTACTTTCCAACCCAAGTGGAATTTCTGGATTTGCTTGCCATTTTCCCTCCAAAAATCAAATCTCCCAACACTGCTTCCTGTGTGTGCAAAAGGTGGCAGAAAGGCCATTTTTAGGGTGTTTTTGACCATTTAGGCAACCCAAAACTTGTCAAAATCCTTAGGTAATGGGTAGGCATGCATAATTTTTGATGAAAAATCCAGAAATGCAAATTTTTCCTCAAGAGAAGCTGCCAATTATAAGCGCGCGCCAAGTGGCGCTACGCGTCGGGCGGAAAAATCTGTGTTAAGGCCAAAAAATTCAAAATTGACAAAAAATTTCCCAAATTTCTTGAAATTTTAGCTAAATTTCCACCATCAAGCACTATGCTAGGCCAAGGAAGCTTCGGCCAATATTTGGAGTCTAACATGCATTTTGTGAGGCTTTAATGCCTCCTTGGTGCATGCAATTCAGTTGTAGAGTCACTGTCTTGGTCATAAGAAGTATTCGTCTCCATGAGAATTTTCAAGGTCTGTGTTGTCTTGTATGATAATGAGAACTTTGGTTTCTTTGATTTATTGCCAAATATGTGTCAAATGGGAGGGAATATGGAGGAATGGGGTAATGAAATTGATGGGCTATAATCAAGTGAAATGGGAAATGGGAATGATAGGAAATGAAATGACTTTAGGGATAGGGAGATAGGCTTTAAGGATGTAAGGGGATGGAGGATAAACTGTAGTGATGAGATAACAGTGATGGGAAATGGAAAAAATAAGGTGGGGAGGTGAAAACGTTTGGCACCAAAGCCAATTTTAAAACACCAACTTCAAAACCCTAAGGGAGAAATTCTCAACAAAATGATAGGGTTTGAATTTTGTGTATTAAAATTCTCATAATCAATCATATAATCACACCAAGCATGGGTTTATAGGTAGTAGAAGATCATATGAACTTGCTTGGAGCAAGAAGGACCGAGTCAGTTCAAGAATTTGGAAGCAATGGAAAAAATTAGCATTTCAGGCCTGTGCGCCGCGCAGTCAACCTAGTGCGCCGCGCCCCTCCAATGCGTCGCACCAGTGTAGTTTTTACACTGTGGCGGCCGGCCCAATGCACCGTGCCTGCCCAGTGCATCGCGCCGGCTGCCCAATGCACCGCGCACCCAACTTTGCCCAGTTTTACCTCCAAGCTTCTTCCTTCACTCCTCACACCTCTTCTTTTGGCTCATTGCTGTCTTTGGCATGTGAATGAAAATTTGAACAATGAAAATATATTTTATGCCAAAGGTTTCAATTTTTATTTTTTGAAAACCCACTTTGTAATATTTGTAAAACTTGACGTTTCACTTTAAACTCTGTTTTGTCTCCTTTGTGCTTTTGGACTGAATGACGAGCTTTCGCACACTAAACCACCATAAATTCTGAGAAAAAATCTTCAATTGAAATGGAAAAAACTCTTAACTTACTTTCACACCACAGATTTGAGCACATTTGTAAAATTTGGAGAAGTTTATGGTGAAATTGGGCTTGCAGCTCTATGCGTCGTGCCACAAACCCAATGCGTAGTGCCCTTTTGCAGGAGGATTTTGGAGGCCTTCCCGGTGTCCAAATGGGGCGTGGGATAGCTCGTTGGAAATATTATTGAGTCTAATTTCCAACCCAACTATAATTTTTCAATTTGGAGTTCATTTTCCCTGTCAAAAATCAAATCTCCCAAGACTGGTCAAAATGTGCAAAATGAGGCTGCCTCAAGGCAGAGTGCTGTTGCAGTCAACTTTCGAAGGTCTTCCTCAACTCCAAATTGAGCTCATGATAGCCCATTGGAAATATATTTGTGTATATTTATCATTTGACTCATCAAGAAAGTAATTTGGCCAAAAAATCTAGGAGAAATTTTGATTTGCCCAGGGTCACTTCAGAGGTGCATCAATTCTTCTGAGGCAACTTTATTTTTGATATTTATCTAAAAAAATAAAACCTGTGTAAAAAGTGAAGGAGGTTTTTCTTCCTTGGTCTATTTTGGACAAAAACCTCTCCCAGGTTTCCAAAATTCATCTTTTATTTCTCAGAAACATCATTGGAGTGAAACCTATCCCGATGTGTGGAACAAGGGATTTGTCGAAATGAAGCGAAATGAAGGGGATAAGGGGCTTCTAAATTCTTGAGAAACTTTTTGAAAGTAGGGAGGGATGTTAGGAAGTAGGGGAAAGTGGAATTTCAGAGATTGAGTGAGGGGAAGGGGTCCAAAAGGGCAAAACACAGGCCTAGCCTAGAAAATTGCCAAGTTGTAGCAAGAAACTAGGGTTTGTGCGAAAATGAGGAATTTGGGGGATCTTAGTGATGGGAAGTGTTTAATAAGGTACATTAAGGATAAGGGAAGGTGTATGAACATCAAGATACAAGTTTTGCTAATGATTTGACCATCCAAGAGAAATTACCTTCAAAACCCTAGGAGAGGGAAATGAACCTTACCTAGGCACAACTGAAGCATGAACAAGGTGTAAAATGACCCATTGGAACTTGACATGATGATGAAAACCATCTAAATGATGGTACACTCAGCTGAATGGTGACATGGATCGACATTTGGACAACTTTGAAAGGAGTGAAAACAAACCCTAGACCTAATACTTAGTGACCAAATTTTACTTGAAGACTCATTGAAATGACAAAATTTGACCTTGAAATCTTAAAATCACTTTGTAAGAGCATGATTGATCACTAGAGGAAGGCTGCAAAGACTAACACTAACACCATGCACTAATCTCTGCCACCTGCTAGCCTGCCTCTATTGCACAATCCCTGCTAAATATGGGCTTTGAATGAACTCGAATCCACCTGGCTTGCACTGCGCAATCCTCATTGGCATCTCCATCAATGTGTGGTGCAAACTCATGCACCAGTATAGTCACAACTGATAGTCACACTGCTCTTTCACCTACCTCTCCACTGGTCTCCACTAAAACTGTCCATGCACTATAGTTAACTGATGTATTCTTCAGTTGATTAATGAGTTAATAATTAGTGAGTTAATTAATAATTAATTCACACCACTCTCACTAGTGTATCAATCAGTTCGACTAGATACAACTAGCTCAACTGTGTCTATCTGAGTTAAACTGAACACTACTCCACCAAATACCTCAATAACTCCACCAAACTCTGTCACATGAGTTCTAACTGAAGTCTCCATGCAATAGCTCCACTTAACCCTCAGGAATAGCGTAATTCCTTCTGTCAGCTCCTGTGCCACATCTGTGCACTTAACTGAAGTGCTCCAAGAGAATAAGATAATGTTTATAGTCCAAATATTATTAAGAGTTAATAATATTCGACATATCTATTTTTAGACTGGCAATCTAAAAATAGATTCCGCCCAATATGTCTAAAAATAAAAGTCCATCTATTTTTCCAACTTGACCAACCATCCACAAATAGCATCCTGCAACTCATAGAATATGATCGACATGTCTAAAAATAGACTTGCGCCAAAAATAGCCTGTAGGCCCACTTAGTGAAGGCGACTCTTTTCACTAAGCTCATCATCTTGTTGCAATCTCAACAATGAGGAAGATATCATTGAGTTAAAATTAGTTGTGTTGCAGAAATTGTTTTGAAGGCAATTTGTGGATGCCGGCTCTCCTATAATTTTTTGTATTTTTTTATGACGAATTTCAGAAAATTTATTGCATATCTGAGCTCCTCTTGAAAAATCACCCAATTTCAAAAAAGAAATTGGTCGAATTGGAGTTCAAATGAGGGAGATATCGCTGATTTAAAATCAACTATTTTTTTCCAGAACTTTTGTTATGGCGAGATAGTTTCAGTCCAAATCTGAGTTTCTAGAGTGTCCAGATAGGGATTTCAATCGCATGGGAAGCTGCAGAATGTTCATTCTATTTTCGAAAACAGGTTATAATAAATATTCTAAGTTATATGACCAAGTTATGCTCATTTTAAATTAGTTTTATATCTAGAGCACCATTCAGAGCAGGTTTCCTTTGGAAACATGCCCTCCCACCTCGCTTTAGTAGGCACATGCTTCACATTCATGAGTTTCATCATAGCATCATCCATCTTGGGTTCTTTAGAGATGTGCCTTCCCACCTAAGGCTATGTAGGCACTCGCTACTTCGTCAACAGTCAACATCACTGTTATGGGTCAACTGCACAAAATCCTTGTCATCGAAGTGCATTTGCTAGGCCGCACACTATTAGTATCACAATTGGTCACAAGCATTACAAGGTATCTCTATCCTCAAATATTCCTTTTTAATGGTTATGGGTCATCCACAAACCCACACTTCATCGAAATCCATTTTCTAGGTCGCACACGGTCAGTATCACAGTTGGTTACAAGCATTACATGGTATCTCTATTCTCGGATGTTCGTTCATCACGGTTATGAGTTAACCACACAAAACCCTTCTCTTCAGTGGCTCTTCATATTCAACAAATGCTTCTTAGGAGGGGACTTCACGCAATGGGGAACATTTCTTCTTAAGCAGAGAGGAATGATATGAATGGAAAGTGGCATCTACCCATGGTATTTAGCCACCCATGGTATTTATCCACCCATGGAATTTACCCATGGTATTCATTCACCCATGTTATTGCATCCACCCATGGAATTTACCCATAGTATTCATTCACCCATGGTATTTACCCATGGTATTGCAAGTAGCATCCACCCATGGTATATATCCACCCATGAAATTTACCCATGGTATTGTAAGTGACATCCACCCATGGTATTTATTCATCCATGGTATTTACCCACCCATGGAATTTACCTGTAGTAATGTAACTAAAAAAGGTTATAATTAATAAGTGTCATTTTGTAAAAGGATTGTTTCTCCACCATAATGTAGCTTTTATAGTTATTCTTTGTTTTAATAAAAAAAAATCTTTGTAGTTTTGTTTACTGTGTGTTCTCCTCTTTTCTTTTGGAATTTCAAATTTTCAGATATCGGGGGCCTCCACCCCCAAGATCCATTTCAATTTTTTAGATCTTGCCCCCCCTGCCCCCCCCCCACCAAGAATTGTAAATAATATTGTCCATAGATACAAAACACAATCTCAAACAATTTACATATATCAAATAGTCCTTGTCCACTCACCCCATTTTGTGATTGACTTTTGTTGTTGGAATAAAAAAGATTTCTAGGGTAAATCTAGTCAACCACTCACAACCTAATAGTGAATGTAAAATTCAACCATCAACTTATCCACTATAGTTGGCCCCTTCAACGTTCCATTAATGTATGCAAACTTGTTTCAATTTACTCTAGTTCTTAACAAAGCCTATCTATATGAACCTAGAGACATCAACTTTCTATTTTGATCCCAACAAGAGGGGATACCCCTTTCTTTTAGAACATTATACCTTGAATTGAATATGTCTACCTCCTTTTTTACTAGTTTACACTTGCCATGAGCTTGTTGGAAAAAGTTTCTTTTGGTTGAAACTTTATTCACCTCCATTATGAAATAAGTTTTGTCTTCAACACCCAGAGTTCTTAGCTATTCTCTATCCCCGGAGTTGAGAAATTTCACTATTCTAGAGGCAATCTAAGGATTGTCTCGTAAATTAGCTTGAATTTTTTGAATTCCATGTTAGTGTTGTAGGCTAAAGCTTATTCATCCCTAATTATCTTGATCGATCCCTGCATTTTTGAAATTCTTGTCACTATTTATGCCCAAAGAATTTTTCTTGCTTCAACCAAAGGTTGCGTTCCCACTAACTGACTCTTCAACCAATCCAATACCTTCTACAATCTTTCTTTTAGGTGTTGATTTGTATGGCTTGTTGCATTTTTGTCAACTACTTCATCTATGATATTATTAATCTTTAAATTCTTCACCATCATTATTTTCATGATATTTTCGATTTCAAGATCCTTTATACTCAAAGTTCACATTGTTTCAACCATCTTCTTAGAAGGATCAATTGGTATTGATGGTATTAAGGAAGATGATGGGAATAGATGCTTAGTTTTTTCTTTTGTCAGGATTTCTATTTATTGCACATAATTCTCAATATCATTATTCTCCTCAATTATCAATTATAATAATTGTTCCTTATCTTATTTTGTTGGTTCCAATTCAAGTGTTTATACATGCTAAATATATGGAATTTTTAATTTTTCTTAACGATTGAATGTATGTGTCCCTAGACTTGATAAGGGCATGTATGGAAGAAGAATCCTTTGGGTCTACCCCTACTCTAATAATACATTGCTCCATATCATCAATTTTCATGTGTTTTGTTTTGGTAGAAATATTTTCCTACTTTAATTGATTGGTGACATTTTTCAGCATAGTTTCTAATTTTGAAGCATTGATAGTGGTATTTGGTAAAATTTTGAAGATTGTCTCTCCAGTTTATTTGTGCAAGTCCATCTAGTGCATTAAATTTATTTTCTTCAAATATATAGTGAGCTTTGCTTCCATGCAATCTTCTATAGTTTTGATTTAATGAACTCTAGGTTCCAAAACCTCCATGATCAATTTTCCTTTCTCATAATCTATAGAAGATGGTAGCCTTGTGTAAGAAGATCTTGAACCTTTCTCCCATAACTCTTCATAAGCATATTGCTTCATTTTCATATTCTCATTTTTTATCTCCATGAACTATGAATAAATGTTATCATGTTTCTCTACTTTTGAATGTGATGTTCCTAGAGATGAAGTCTCTTTCACCATAAATGATTTAGTCAAGAGTTCCCAGTTGAACACAGGCTCGCTTGATTTATCTTCTTTGTGCTCTGTGCTAAAATTAAGACCTATTCTTCTTCAAATATAGGTTTTTTTTGCATTATTTGTTCTTCATACTCTATCTATAAAAATGAAAATGATTGTTGAGTCTTTGCAAATCCTCTTTTGAGATATTTTTCTTTTGGATGTGGAGTGATGAGCCCCAGTATTGCAACAAGAGTGTTGCAACTCCCAAGGCTACCATCTTTAATTATCAGCCTGAGTTTCATAAAAACTTAAGTGGTGACAATCCTATATGCACAATAGGTTAAGTTATACTCATGCCACCCTCAAGCAATGGACCTTAACAAGGCATACAAATACCACTTTACAAGTTGACTTAAGAAAGGAAATTGCATAAACAGAGATTTATATCCTAATTGCATAAATGGAAATACTATTCTACTTGAAAAAAAGAACGAGAATGGTACTTATTTAATTACAAATTCTAACCTTGGGAATGTATAAAATATATTTCTTGCATGAATGGGGACACTAATCTACTTACCGAATGTAATATTTATGATTCTTGCAAGAATGTAAGAACTAGTCTAATTGCAAGATATGAAATGTTGCATTGAAAGGGGAACTAGCCTATGCAATAACAATGGTTGTAATTGAAACCCTAAAAGAAGCATAAATTCAAGAAAATGGGTCTAATATACTTTGCATTGATAAATCACCCCTTAATCACCGTGTTCAAATAAACTTAGCTTTTGTGACAGAATTCATTAGGAATTACATAAGAAAGTCATCATTGTTCTTCAAATTCGGAAATCTGTCCTCTAACTCTAATTGCATAATTGCGTTGCAATGAAGAAAAGGCAGGTCTAAAGTGGACTTTGGTCCCCCTCAGTCAAGGTTTCAGAGCCTAGGGGTCATTATTCAAGCCTAAGAGACAAAAATAATTATTTTGGAGAAAATGTGGTCAATTTTACACGATGCTAAATGATTGATAATGGATTGCCCTGCTTTGCTACATGATTGTCCTGTTTTGCTACAATATTGGATTCGTGAGCATTCTGAGGGTGGAAAAGGTGATATAAAGGTGGGAAAGGGTAGATGAAGGTATATGCAGGCTGTATAAAGCTTTTTCCAAGCCTAGAACCTCTCAGAGGCCCATCTTGCACAAAAAACAAATGCACACGGTGTCCTTCAATGACCCAAAAATGTAATTTCAGTGGCAGAGTTTGAGGGCACTGTAAGATGAGGAGGAAGAGTTTCATGATGATAAAATGAATTTATGATGAGTATGCCAAATATTCAAGCCACGAGTAGTACCTTCAAATCAAACAAGAAATCCTCTTTGCAACTTGAAAAGAGTGCCAAACTAATGATCAAATTGCAACAAAATGTACTAAATAAGAAAGGATGAGTTGAATTTTATGAAACTATGTGGAATCAAGGATGAGTTGAATTTTATTGCATCAAAATACAACCTCACTTGCATCATTCATCTGATATACATCCATGAAATCTTAAATAGAAATGTGATTTAACACCTAAGTATGAAAAAACATATTATGTAAAAGAGAATTAATCTAAAGTCTAATAACTTAAAAGGAAAATAACCACATGTTTTTGGCTTGCTAATGCATAGTATTCAACCACACTTCCCACAATAGAGGTGGTAACTAGACCTGCACCAACAAGTGTTGCAAGAAAATTTCTATCAAGTAAGACAAGAGATATTGTTAATCAAGGTTAATGCATGAATAAAATAAACGAAGAGGGACTAGAGCCTCTGGGTTGGGCCATAACCCAAGGGGACTTAGCCCTATGAAACAAAATTAGATGAAATATAATTTTAAGATTTTCGTTGACATAAATAGAGTTCAAATACATCATGGAATGAAAATGACAACCTCAAGCTTCCTATCTCTCAATAGCTCCTTTCTACTCCAAAAATTCAAATCTTATTGAGCCCTTGGGCTTGTTTTTTTATACAAAAAATGACTAAGGGATAACCTCCTTGCAAATATGACTATTTCCCTCCAAAATCTCGAAAAAAGTGGATCTATATCCCTTATATCCTCACAATTCCTTGAGTTCATTGACAACTAGTAGATCCTCAAGTTGTAGGTGAGTGACCTTGGGGATCAAATCGAGTTGTAGGTGAGAAAATGAAGGGGACCTGCCTTTTACATATCTTATATAGGCCTCTAACGTGAATTTTCATAGTAAATGCACTAAAAAATGCACATTTCCTACATATTAACCACATTAGGCCACGACGTATGACAAGCATCCTATAGTCTCCCTATTAAGCACATTATAGCCAAAAATATGTTAATTAATATGAGAAAATAGGAAATTATAGGTTGGAGGATAGAAAAATGGACCTTATAATATACCTATTTATGGGGCCCATCATGAAGTAGGGCCAAAATAATTGGTTTTGAAGACTAAACAACTTCTTAATTAATCTGACTAATTTTCACTAGATCTTGTTCCCATACATCTTTGTTTACAAAATGTTCTATGTCTAGTTTGGGAACATGTCTACAAGGGGCAGGTCCTTCTTATAATTTTATTTCTAATATGATTTTGTGGGGATCATATTTCCACACTTCTCCCTGTGGGAATTTCATCTGTTCCATCATTTCCTCAACATCATGTAGTGCTTTTTTTGTATTGATTAAGAAATATCCCACTTATTTTATTAATTTTAACATGGTTGGATATTTCTTCGATACAAAATGGATTTTATAGAGTTGAGGTTTTGTCTAATAAATTCTACTGTAGATATCCTTTTGGGAAAAAGGACTAGAATCCTACAAGGAGGAAATTCACAACCACGGATCCCAATCTTAGTAAAAAATTAAAAAGATACCAATCTCCCACTCTAGTATCTATTTTGAGTTGCAAAATATTTTTAATTTTTATACATACTCTGGGAGGGAACTCATAAAATAGTATATTATATGTAATTGATAAAAAAATGATTGAATATTTAGCAAAACCAAAATATTTGGGACACTTTTTAACCATTGGAGTCCAATGAAGTACATAGATAACGTTTCCATTATGATCTTGATTATGTAGATGTAGAGATGAAAAATTTTCAACCTAAAAATAAATAAAAGGGTATACAAGGATAAAATGATACCTGAAAGACTTAATCATACCATAATGGGCTAACTAGACATCAATGAAATCGAAAAATTATTTACTGAAATGGAATTTGACAAACGACTTTTGGTAGGTGAAAGAGAATTTAAAAACCCTAATATAATATCATATATAGAATGGTCATCATAATTTATAAGTAAACAACAGACCATGGATATTATTTTTATAGACATTTAGGGGAATATGTTTGAAGGGTAAGGAGGGGGACTTTCTAGTAACTGGGAATTCAAAGGTAAGAAAGACTCAAGGAAAATAGCCTTATGCTCATAGGTCATATCCTTGTAACTCTGGCTTAGGAAATCTTCATTCCATAGTTTTGTTTGATTGGGTGTTGAGAATGCAACAAGATGATGAGCTTAGTGGAAAGAAGTTGCCTTCACTAAGTGGGCCCGCAGGCTATTTTTGGCGCAAAGTCTATTTTTAGACATATGCATCATGTTCTATGAGTTGCAGGATGCTATTTGTGGATGGTTGGTCAAGTCGGAAAAAATATATGGACTTCTATTTTTAGACATACTGGGCAGAATCTATTTTTAGATTGCTAGTCTAAAAATAGATATGTCGAATATTATTAGCTCTTAATAATATTTGGACTCTAAAAATTATCTTATCCTCTTGGAGCACTTCAGTTAAGTGCACAGATGTGGCACATGCAACTGACAGAAGGAATTACACTATTCCTGAGGGTTTAGTGGAGCTATCTCATGGAGAATTCAGTTAGAACTCAGGTGACAGATTTTGGTGGAGTTGATTGAGGAGTTAATGGAGTTGTGTTCAGTTTAACTCAGTTAAACATAGTTGAGCTAGTTGTATCTAGTCTAACTGATTGATACACTAGTGAGAGTGGTTTGAATTAATTATTAATTAATTCACTAATTATTAACTCATAAATCAACTAAAGAATAAATCAGTTAACTTCAGTGCATGGACAGTTTCAGTGGAGACCAGTGAAGAGGTAGGTGAAAGAGCAAGTGTGACTATCAGTTGTGACCATACTAGGTGCATGAGTTTGCACCACACATTTATGGAGATGCCAATGAGGATTGCGCAGTGCATACCAGAGGGATTTGAACTCAGATTGGGCCATTATTCATCTTGGATTGTGCAGTAGAGGCAGGCTAACAGGTGGAGCAGATTGGAGCATGTGTTTTGTTAGATCTGAGCTTGTGTAGTGTGTAACAATTGGAGATTGTACTAAGAGCTTGTGAGTATTTTGTACAATTATTGTTACATGATCTCTATCATTATAATTTACAAATAGTTGGGGGTTTTCAGCTTTAATATTTTCCATAAATACTGTGTTTATATGTGTGATTGTTTATGGTTTTAATGTGCACATGCGATTGTTTATATTTCCGCAATTAATGATCAATAGTAGAAGAGGTTATTTATTATGCATGAAGCTCAAATAGTGTGTGATCAGGATAATCTCAGTGAATAATTTAACAATTATTCAAAATTTCTACATGGTATCAGAGCAATATTGATCATTGGAGCAATTGCAAGACATTGAAGCGGTTGAGTTTTGTGCTGGTGGAATTCGAATTTGCAACAGTGTTTTCTTGGCGTCGAAGTTGAGATGTCTTTCAACGGATTGCGATTGGAGTATGCCCTTGAGGGCAGCTCGAATTATATTGCATGGAAGGATAGGATGGAGGCGGTGCTAGATGAAAATGGGTTGAAGGAGTTCATAGATGCAGAAATTCCAAAGCCTACTTCTACTGATGCTGCCGTACTTGACGCATGGAAAAAGAAGACAGTAAAGTGTCGAAGGATTCTATTGGAGGGCGTGAAGGATCACATAGTGTCCAAACTTCATGGTAAGCCTTCTCCATTCTTGATGTGGAAATCCTTGACAAATTTATTCCAAAGCAAGAGCGACCAGAGGAAGTTGGCGCTCAAGGATAAACTCAGAAACATAAAGATGGAGAAAGGCGACAGTATGCCCAAGTACCTCACGAATTTCATCCAATGCAGGGATGAGCTGGGAAGTGTGGGGGTGACTGTAGATGATGAGGACTTGGTGAGCTTGGCTCTCCTTGGGCTTCCGAAGAGTTGGCATTCCTATCAAGACTCTGTCAATGGTCGGGAGAAATTGCCAGGATGGGAGCGACTTTGGTCGGATCTTGTGCAAGAGGAGATAAGGTGAAGTACCAGGGACGGATCTTCATCAAAGAACTCTGATGAAGAGAATTGTGCTTTGGCTGCCAAAGCAAAGAAGGGGAAGAGCAAGAAAGCTTCTCAATCCGGTGCGAAAGGAAAGAAGCAGGACATGTCCAAGGTGAAGTGCTTTCACTGTCACCAACACGGACATTACGCCACTAGTTGTCCACAGAAGAAGAAAAATAAGCAGGTTGCTGGATCTGCAGCTGGAGAGGCCTTAGCCTCGCAGTTTGAGCTAGATTCTTCGCTAATCGCATGCTTGGTCTCAAGTGTGATGGGTTCAGTTTGGTTTCTTGACAGTGGTGCATCTTTTCACATGACAGGAGATCGAGATTTGTTTACTGATCTGGATGAGAAAGATCTTGGAATGCACATTGATATGGGAGATGATGGTAGATACAGTGCGACCAGTATCGGTACCATTTCCTTTGAGAGGGAGTCTGGTAAACCCTTCGTATTGAAGGAAGTGATGCATGTTCCGGGATTGAAGAAGAATCTTATCTCTGTGGCGATGTTAGAAGACAAGGGATATGATGTTGTCTTTAGCGAGGGAAAGGCTTTCCTGCACAGTAAGGCAACTGGTGAGACCTGGAGGATAGGGGTTCGAGTTAAGAACCTTTATCAATTGCAGGTAGATGGCTGCACAGCAATGGCATGCAAGGCAGAAGGAGTGGTGAGCCGGGATGATGGCGAGTTGTGGCACCGGAGATTGGACCACCTTCACCATGGAGCTTTGAAGACACTACATCAGATTTCTACTGGGCTTCCTAAAGGCACTCTTGCGTAGTCAGATCAGTGCAAGGGGTGTACCTTGGGAAAATTTGTGAAAGCCACCTTTCACGAGAAGGATAGTCGCTCCACGACGATCCTTGAGAGAATTCACACAGATGTGTGTGGACCTTTCTCAGCAGCTTCGACAGCAAAGCATAGGCATTATGTGATATTTGTTGATGATTTTTCTCATAAGTGATGGATCTTCTTCATGCAGAAGAAGAGTGAGACATACTCAAAGTTCTGTGAGTTCAAGGCATTGGTTGAGAAAGAATCGGGGAAGTAGGTGAAGGCTCTTAGGAACAACAATGGTGGTGAATTCATCTCTGTCGAATTCAAGGACTTTTACAGCGCAGAAGGAATTCGAAGAAAGCTCATAGCACCTCATAACCCATAGCAGAACGGGGTTGCTGAGCGGAAGAACAGAATGAGCGTGGGTGCTACACGGGCGATGTTGCATGATCAGGGCCTACCCATTCACTTGTGGGCGAAGGCATGCAATATTGTAGTATATGTGTAGAACCGTTGTCCTCACAAGATACTTGGTATGAGTACACCCGAGGAGGCGTTTTCTGGTAAGAAGCCTGATATTTCTCATTTGAGGATTTTTGGTTCACCTGTTTACATTCATGTGACGAAGGATGCCAGGAAGAAGCTGGAGCTGACCGCAGAGGTTGGGATATTTTTGGGGTACATTGATACGCCCCACAAATATCGTGTGTATTTTCCAGACAGTCGCAAGACTGTTGTGCGACGGGATATCAAATTTCAGGAGGAGAAAGCCATGAAGTGTTCACTTGAGAGGGAGCCACACTTACATGCAGAGGAGGAGCTATTAGTTCCTAAGGATGAGTCTCAGGATGTGGATAAGCCACAAGATGAGGTTCATGGAGTGGAAGATTGTTGAGCTAATTTATGTACCTAAACTAACACAATTATTTATTATCAATCCGGGTTGTTTATGCTTTGAGGCAAGTTCAATATATGTGAAGATCAGATATAATCAAACCTTGAAAGATAAGCCATTCAAAAGCTGAAAGTAATACATTCTATAACTCTAACTCAATTAGTTTAAAAAGAGGAATAATATTGAAATGGTTCTTGACTCAAGAAATCCACTTTCACCTCAATTACCACTTAATGAATCAGAGATTTAAAACCAAGAACTTAAGATGGATAAATTATTAATGAAAGAAGCTCTTAACTTAAGAGACATATAAAGTATTCCATTATAATTCATTCATCTTAATATCAAAAATCTCAACAAGAAACTACTTGCACACAAACAAAAGAAACCAATTTTAATTCATCATTTTAGTAGAAGGTATGCTCAACTTGATACATCTGTTTTTCCAACTTGATAAAGTGATGAATAAGCTATAAACTAATGACATCAATCATTATGCATGAACCATGAAGAAATCTGAAATAAAGCTTTGAAAAACCAGTTCTACAATCATCAAATTACAAGGAAATAAAACTAGTTAACAAGAAAGTGTACTTAGCTTGGAATGGGGGCCCTTCCACCCTTGCCTTGCACACTTGATAAATGATTTCAGAAGCTTAACTTCAGTCACACATCTATAACATTGAACAGAAAAATGATAACAGCACAAGTCTTCAAATTAACTCCTCAATCCAAAGTTGTCACAATATAAAAGTATAATAAGTCAATAATAATCCTAATACATAAGCCATCAAAGCTTTGGCTTTAAATAAGAAGTCTCATGAACAAACTGATCTATTTTTACTCAAACAAACCCATCTACTTCTCATCCACCTATCTAAGTCGAATTCATTATTCTTATCCCAAGAAATATGGCCAATCCCATAGAATCCCAAAACTGCCCTATTTCTATGGGATTTCTGAATGACTAGTCATGATTGACTAGAACTAAATGGGCCTAATAAAGCTTGTTCTGTTCGAACTAAGCATAGGTGGCTTAGTCCTAGTTGCCAATCTGTCCATCCATGCATTCAATTCATGCCCAAGTGTCCTGCAACCACATCAACCATATAGCTATTACGGGAATTTCTGAATCTGTCAATTTTGCACTAAAAACCAAACTTTCATAAAAACTTTAGAATTTGAAAAATTAAAATTAAATACCTGAATAGATATCAAATATATGTCAAAATGGAATAAATGAATGGAAAATGGATGGAAAATAGATGGATTAGTAAGTTTCTTTGAGAAAAATAAGACCAAAACTAAGGCCCAACATCTCTCCCTTGCTTATCATCAAGCATGTCCCCATGCTTGCCTATTTCTCTTTGACCTTCTTCTTTCTGAAGTAGATGTTGTACCTGTAGATGCTTCCTGTTGTGCTGCCCTTGCCAAACAATCCAAACCTGTGTCATGTCTTTCCTTGAACAAAGCTTCTTTAACCTTCTGTTTTTCATACTTGGCCTGCCACATATTCTTTTCCTTCAACCACTTAAATGCTTGTTTAGAAATTAGATCATTTTTCCTTTTCAATCTCCCCAACTCTTCTTTCAATTTTTCATTTGTTTTGACCAATTTAGCATTATCTTTCATGTTTGCTTTGTTCTCTTCTTTTAATTGTTTTTCCACAATTTTGCTAATTTCTAATTGGTCAGTTAAATCCCTGATTTTTCCATCATTGATTTCTTTTTCAAAATCTTGAGTTGTTTTCATTAATGATGCTGCTGCTTCATCATCATATGAGGAATCCCTCTCAAATTCTTCTTGTGGAATGTTATTTTCTTCTTGTGGTCTTGGAAAATATGTTTCTTCTTCCCTGTCTAAATTAATGGGACTTTTATTTGTAAATCTTTTGGGAATAGACATCACATATATTTCATTTTCCATGGCCATGTTATTTTGCTGTTTGGCTCTTGTTCTAGGATATAAGGGTGAATTCATCAATCCTTTACTTTCCTGCTCTGTTTTATCTTGTACCTCTTTAATCTGTTCAGTAAAATGATTTTTAACCATGAATTCTCTCCACACTATGCCCTGCAATCTCACTTGATACTCAACTAGGATTTTAATCAATCCTTGATGATACATCTGTCCTGCCTTAAGCCTGTTTTCATGTGTTGCTGTTTCAATCATTCTTAAGAGGCTTTTATATAGGAAATAAGGTAAATTAATCCTATCTTCTCCCTTAATGTGCTGTAGAAGTTTAACATGATATAAATGGGCAACACTATATCCTCGGTCACAAGTCAAGAACTTTTGGATGATCAAGACCAATTCTCCCCATGGCTCATTAAACCATTCCCTGGGTATCCCTTTTGTCCTATCAAATGTCCCCTTCCGGTTTTTCTCAAGGAAGAAAGTCCATGCTTTCTCCTTGAAGTGTAGCCCTTTGTAATACTTCTCCCCTAACATTGGCAAATCTAAGGCTTTGGACAAGTATTCTTGGGTTACCGGAACAATGATTTCTCCTACTCGAGTCTGGTCTTGATTGAAATTATTTATAAAATCTTTGGTTATCTCCTCAGAATGGCCATTAAATTTCTGTAAGAAGCCTATCATCCCTGCCTGATAAAGTTTTTCTATAGTCTCTTTTCCCCAGCTTTCTATTTGAAATTTTGGCTCTACCCTGTTTGTCATTGTTTCTGTAAACCAATCAATGTAGGCCTCTGCTATCACTAACTTCATTTTAATAAAAATTATGACTATCGTTTTTTTTTTAAATGAAATTTAGTAAGCAAAGAAGCTTACCTTCCTCTTCTAACTCGACTCAACTCTGCACTTTTTAACCTCTGATATATTCCCTTGCAATAGCACTCTCTGAATTCCCTGTTTAATGCAAACAACACCTGTATACTTATGTTAATATACTGGTCTCTGTTTTCTTAAATTAAATACACACGCAGCATCACAAATCACACAAACATGATTTACTGTGTAAAAATAAAAAAACTAAAGAGTGCTCTCGGCCTCATCAAAATTTCCACAATGTTTTCGGCTTAAGCAAAGGTGTTTGCAAAAATTATTGCTTGCAGGCTCAGCATAAAAATTATAAATATGCAAAAAGGCTCTCGGCCTCAACCAAATATAAACACGGCTTCAGCAACCCGACTCCCTTTGGCAACCACAGTTCAATGTGACAATCAGGCATTCGATCCCCTGTTTTAGTCAAAAACTAAAACAAAACGCAGTGGCAGCAAGTGTTTATGGCATTTTTTCGTTTTCATGTTAACTGTTTGTCAAAATATTAATGCGCACAATTCACTCAGCAGAACACGGTTTAGTGCGCAATTAGTCAACAATCACTGCCATGCCACTTCAATCACAGCATTCCGTTAAAACTCTTAACGTTTTACTCATGCAATGAGTTTCCATCAAAATGCTGCGCATCAAAATCTATCAACAATCCATAAGTGCTGTCAATCTGGAGATAATCACGGATTTGTAGTTACCTGACTGTCAACGAGTGCGTGGAGTGTAACCGGGCGCTCCAAATCCCTATTACTTCGGTTAATTGAGCTGGTGGCCAAGCAAAGGATCTAAAAGTTAATGACAAGCAATATCCCATAATCGCTGAGTGTAAATGAACTTGACTGTTACCTGACTTAATCCTGAAAATCTGCTATCTCTGATCGTTGAACCCGGAGCGATTTCCTTTCTTAAATCCGCCTTCTTGCTTTTCCGGAGTGATTTTCACTATTTTGCTGCTTCAAACGCCTTCTCTTCTCTCCGGAATGATGTTTTGTTTCAAAACGCCTTCCTTCTGAGCTCTAGCAATGAGGAATGAGGTCTAAACGGTCATGAATTGACCGAGTTCATGGTTGTACCGTGCCTATTGGTGTTATGATGCGCAGTTGGTATGGCTGTCCTCTTTGACCAGTCGCCCGACTGTGTCATGAGGATGCCACCGCCTTGTGCTATGTTTAAATGATATACACGTATTACCACCACCGGCGTATGCTCTGTTTGAATGATATGCCCGTATTGTCACCACCGTGTGCTATGCACGTATGATTTCCATTGTCGTGTGCTATTTTTTTGAATGATATGCACGTATCATTACCACCAACGCGTTTTATTTTGAATGATATACCCGTATCATTGCCACCGTCATGTTTTATTTTGAATGATATGCATGAACTATTACCATCGCCGTGTGTTTATTCGTGCAATGATACTCCTGCATTGTATATGCAATTATCATTTCACCATACCTTGTCAATCATACAAGCCTACCAGATCATAACAATCGTGCCCGTCCTTCATTTTGTATGCGCCATATACCTTCGCTTATCCTTATACCATATGCGCGTTGATCTTATATACCATTAACCTTATATCTTTTGCGTATTAACCTTATGTATTAACCTTATATCCTTTGCGCTGAATTTTTATATAGATGGTTTTAACGCATTCCTTATTTACACTATGGTATATAGTTTAATATAGCGCATTATTTGTTTTGCCTTCTATGCACATATTTATGATTTTAAAATGACCATCTTAGGTCATGTTTAAAATCATCACCATACTAATGCTTGATTTGTATATGCAGGTGGAAGAAGTTGTCCTAGCTTGGTCTTTTGCTCTTAAAGAAAAATACTTAGGATTATAGGAAATATGTATAGGAAATGTGTATGAATGAAATGGAATATGTATAGGGGTATTATGAATATAGGATATGTATAAGGAATAATGAATATCCTCAGGTACTAACTTTAACTTAACAAAAACTAAAAATTCCTAAGAAAAATTTGAATTTCAAGCACAAAATGACTATACATATACTTCCCTGGATGATGTTTGTACAGGTGGAATGAAATCAGATGTTGTAGATGAATCAAAAAGTAAATTTTATTGCTGCTCCTTGTTCTTTATGCTCTGGTTCTTGAATTGAAAAATCAGGTCCCTTTGTAATGATTCTTTGTTTCAGGTCCCTCTGCACTGCTTACATAATATGCACATGTTGTTTTGACATTGGCAAGTTTCTCAGGTCCATCTCTCAGGTCCCTCTGTCGCCAATACAAGTTCCTTCTATACTTCAGCTTTCCAGCTAAAGATCTAATACAAGTCTCCCCCTTGTTTAAGATATGACTTGTCCTCAAGTCAGTTGTTGATGGAGAGTACCTGTATTGAAATTATGTGAGAACAGTAGAACAAGAAAAGGAATTCATAGAGTCCAAGTTGCCTTGATTTTCCCCTATGAATTCATGTTTGCATAGTGCCAGTTGCCTGGTTTTCACTAGCAAACAAATTATTATTTTTTATGTTTTTTTTTATATTTTTTTATGTTTTTTTTTTTTAATTTTTTTTTTTAATTTTTTTTTAATTTTTATTCAACTACAGGACTGGAAGATGGCTGAACTTGGTGTGCCATGACTTCCAGTTCTGTATCTTCTGTCAGTTGTTTCATAAATGCTTCTTTACTAATAGGCCTATTATAAACTTTGAGCCTATGTCCATTCACTATAAAGGAGGTGGAATCCTGGTCAATTGTCTTGATTTTTACTGCTCCATTGTCGAAGATTTCATCAATTTCATATGGGCCTAGCCAGTGTGTTGTGAACTTTGCTTTGAAATCTTTGAACTTGGAATCAAAAAGTAATGCCCAATCTCCCTTGCGAAATGTCTTTGTTTTGATATATCTGTCGTGCCATTTCATTCTTTGTTGTTGTACCAATGTAGTATGTTCTATGGCTTGTTGACGATGCTCATCCAACTGATTCAGTTCCATGATCCGCTGTTGTTGTGCTTCTGTCAGGTCTAGTCCTAATTCAGCTGCTAGTCTGTATGTTTGTATTTGAAACTCTATAGGCAATAAGGCCTCTTTTCCATATACTAACTGGTATGGACTAAAACTAGTTGTATTCTTCCATGTAATTCTATAGGCCCATAGTGCATCTTGTAATTTTTCAGACCAATCTTTTCTGTTCAGCTGTACTGTTTTTGTCATGATATTTTCTAGGACTTTATTTGTTGATTCAACCTGCCCATTTTCTTGAGGATGATATGGTGTAGATGTCCTGTGTTTGATCTTGTACTTCTCTGTTAGATCTCGTACCAGTTTTGATGTAAATTGTGTTCCTTGATCTGTTACAATTTGTCTAGGTACTCCATATCTGACAAAGATTTCTTTAAAAAGAAAGGTCACCACTGTATCTTCTGTTGCTCTATTCACTACTTTAGCCTCTGCCCACTTGGTTACATAATCTGTACATACTAAGATGTACTTCTTTCCATTTGATGGTGGATTGATGGGTCCAACAAAGTCAAGTGCCCATTGCTCAAATGGTTCTATGAGGACCTGTGGCTTCAGCGGCATCTCATCTCTTGTAATTGGTCTCCCTATTCTTTGGCAACTGTCACATTGCTTGACATATTTCTTAGAGTCTTTGAAGATGGATGGCCAGTAGTAGCCCAGTTGCAGCACCTTATATGCTGTTCGTTTATCTGCAAAATGGCCACCACATGGTTCATCGTGACACGCCCTTAGAATATCTAATATTTCATCTTCTCGCACACATTTTCTAATTATCAAATCTGAACCAGTATAAAATAAATCACCATTTACCCAACTATACCTAGAACTTTCTCTAACAATTTTGTGTCTTTACTTTTTAGTGAATTGGATTGGTAACTTTCCAGAAGATAAATAGTTTTCCATGTCTGCAAACCATGGTGTTCTTACTGTGATAGCAAACAGATGTTCATCGGGAAAGTTATCAGCAACCGGATTTGGATCATTGGGTGAATGTATGCGGGACAGAAAGTCAGCCACTTGATTTTCCTTGCCTGGCCGGTCTTGTATTGTGATATTAAATTCTTGCAATAATAGTAACCATCTTGTTATTCTTCCATTGGTGATGGGTTTATTCATCAAGTATTTGATTGTTGAATGATCTGTATGAATGAAAACTTGATATCCTGTTATATAATGTCTGAATTTGTTTACTGCATGTATAACGGCTAACATTTCTTTCTCGGTGTCTGTATAGTTCAATTCTGCAGGTGTTAGATTCTTGCTTATAAAGTATATTGCATAATTGAACAAGTTCTCTTTCTGCCCAAGGGAGGCACCTATTGCGGTATCAGATGCATCAGTTGATATATGAAATGGCAAAGACCAATTTGGTCCACGGAGAATGGGTGCAATTGATAATTTTTCTTTTAGAATTTGAAATGCATTTTGACAGTCATTTGTCCAGTGAAATTCAATATCTTTTGCTAATAATTTAAACAGAGGTTGGGCTATTTTACTGAAGTTTTCAATGAATCGTCTATAATAGCCTGCATAGCCTAAGAAACTTCTTACCTCTTTTTTTGTTGTAGGAGGCATTAAGGTTACTAGGACTTGGATTTTTGCTGGATCCACTTTAATTCCTGAAGCAGAAATATGGTGTCCCAAAACTATTCCTTCTGTCAACATTATATAGCATTTCTCATTGCTTAATGACAAATTTGTTTCAATGCATCGTTTCAGCACTTTCTCAAGATTATTTAGGCAATCATTATATGTGTTTCCATAAACCGTAAAGTCATCCATATAAACCTCTACACATTCATGGATTAGATCAGCAAAAATTGGAAGCACTGCTCGTTGAAAAGTTGCAGGTGCATTACATAAACCAAATGGCAAAACATTATATGCATAGGTTCCCCATGGGCAAGTGAATGTTGTCTTGTCTTGGTCTTCTGTTGCTATTCTAATCTGGTTGTACCCGCTAAACCCATCTAAGAAAGAGAAAAATTTCTTTCCAGTCAATGATTCTAACACTTGATCAATAAATGGTAGAGGAAAATGATCCTTGAGTGTAGCTTTGTTTAGTTCTCGATAATCGACACATACCCTCCACTTTCCATTTTTCTTTGGAACAATAACCAGTGGAGAAACCCATTGACTATCTGAAATATGATAGATGAATCCAACATTTAACAATTTTTGAAGTTCTTCTTTCACTATTTCTTTCATCATAGGATTCATTCGTCTTTGAGGTTGTCTTACAGGTTTGATTTGATCATCTGTATAGATGTGGTGGACACATGTGTTAGGATGGATTCCTTGCATGTCAGTATAATCCCAGGCAAAAGCTTTTGAATATTTCTGTAATAATGCAATTACCTCTTGCTCTTGTTCTGATTGCAACTCATTTCCAATGTTTAAATGTTTTCCAGGACTTACCTCAATTGTTTTTATTGTTGGATTAGAAATTGTGTTTACAGGAAAGATGTCTATAAAATAATTTCGCAAAGTTTGAATAGTACAGGTTTCCTGAAAACATTGATTCAAAAGGTTATTTGCAGCTTCATATTGCACTTCTCTAAGCTGATCTGAAATACTTGGTTCTGAAATGAAAAGATCCATTAAGTCTTCATTCTCTTCTTCTTCTCTTAAATCAAAGAATTTATTTATACTTAAAACTGATTTAGTTTGTTGTTTTTCTTGAGCTTCAAGTACTGATTCTAAAGAAGTTGATTGTGCAGGTGAATAAAGAGCAATATGTTTCCTTTCATCTCCATGCGAAATAATCATGCTTCCTGATCTGCATCCTATAAAGGCATCAACGGTAGCTAACCATGGTCTGCCTAAGATTAGAGGATGTCCTCCCAAATTTGTTTTTGGTTGCAGAATAAGGAAGTCAACAGGATACTCCCATGAATCCAAAGAGACTATAATATCTTCCAATATTCCTTCAGGAACAACTTTAGATCCGTCTGCTAATTCTAAGATTGTAGAGGTTGATCTAATGTTGTTCAAATGCAAAGTTTTCATTGTCTCCATTGTCATTACATTTATAGCTGCTCCCAAGTCTATTAATGTGTTTGGTACTGAGAAATTATTTATTGATATAGTAACCATAGGGATACCAGGATCAATATATTTTTCTACTACGGTTTGTGTAGACATGAGGCTTGCTAGTTTACCAATGACTTGGATTGTAGTAGGATCCTTCTTCTTTTTCTGTGATTTATTAATACACAATTCCTTTATTGTTTTAGCATATATTGGTATTTCTTTAATTGCCTTCAACAAAGGAATTTTTACATAAGCATTTTTTAACTCATCTAAAATATCAAATTCAGGAAGGGTTATTTCTTTTTGTTGTTCCACTAACCTTTCAGGATAAGGTGGTGTTTGAGTTGTTATGTTTGTTCCTTTCTGAATTTGTATCTTAGTTTGTGATGTTTCAGGTGATTCTCCTTGTTCGGTTGGTTCTTCTATAATTGGAGGAGAATCCTTTTTAAGCACTTTTCCAGACCTTAGATGGACTTCATCAAGAGGAAGAATTGAATATGTGGGAAAACATGTTGCTTCCTCTACAGTGTATGCAACTTTTTCCACCTTATTATTCGGATTTGCAATTGGTTGGGATGGTAATTGAGTTGGTCTGGGTTGATTTGTGGGTAGCTGTAACTGTTGTGGTTGGGTCAACAACTGTGGAGGATTCTGCTGCGGATATGGGATGGATTGTGGATATGCAGAATGTTGTTGTTGAAATGGTATGGATTGAGGATATTGTGGATATGTAAATGGCTGTTGATATTGTTGCTGGTATTGTTGAGGTTGCTGGTTTCCATAACCATATCCTCTCCAACCTTGTGCAGGTTGTTGTGGATATTGTTGTGGAGGCCAAGCTTGCCATGGCATTGGAGGGGTCCAAGGATTTTGAGGTGGATAGAGGTAATTTTGTTGAGGGAATTGTTGTTGATTTTGTTGAGGCATCCTAGGTTGCCATGGTCTTCATGGTGCTACATAATAAAAACCTTCCATTCCTGGCACTTCTTCCATTGAATTCATTTGTAATTCTTTCAATTTTAGACAATTTTCTGTGGAATGCTTTTCCGTACAAAGACCACAAACCTGAACACTCTGAACACTATCCAAAGGACATTCTCTTAATGGATGTTTATTTCTACATTTGGGACAAAAGATTGCTAGAGCTTTTTCTTGTTCTTCTTTCTTCTTGTTTGCTTTTAGCACATCTACTTGTGTCCCTAATGTACTCAAAAGATCTGTTTTGAAATTCTCCAATAAACTTCCTATTTCAGCTCTTGTTATCCCTCTTGCAGCTGACTTTGCTGCTTTTGAACTTACTTCTCTTCTTCCTGTTTTTGCTCTTCCTCTAGAATATTTTTGACATAAATCAACAATTTCATCGAATGGTAGGTTTGAGATGTCTCCTTTACCCATCACATTCAAAATGTCAAGGTATTCATCCCTTATACCCTTGAGAAAGATTGTTCGAATGGTTTCTTGATTTAGAGAGTGTTGTTTAGATTTCTGTAGATTATACAAAAATCTTTCCAAATATTCTTCTAAACTTTCATCTTCTTGTTGTGTCATTCTAAAAATATCTTCCTTTGAATCTCTAGATCTGCAATAAGCTTGATATTTTTTAAGGAAGACCGATCTCATATCATCCCAAGAAGCTATTGTATGTTCTCCTAAACCCATAAACCATTTCAAGGCTGCTGCTTTTAATGTTGCAGGAAAAAGACGAAGTTTATGAATGTCATCAGTGTATCCATATGTTCTACATAGAATATCAAATTCAAACATAAATGCATCAGGATCTTCCGTGGACATTCCATAAAAATTTGGCAATACAGAAGGTGGAATATTTTTCATTTTCACTTCTTCTCCTAATATTGCACTTGTGTCTATTATTGGAAAGCCAAAGGTAGTCTCATCGTCTTGTCTTTTCTGATCGTTTTCTATTTTTCTATCATTTTCTTGTTTTGCATCCTCCTCTCTCTTTCTTCTCCATTCTGCTTGTTGTCTTTCATATTGAGCTCGTTGTTCAGGAGTGAGAATAACAGATCCATGTCCTTCTTCTGCCATTGGTTGATTTGTTTCAATTTTAAGTGGAGTTTCAGGTTGGTCGAAGATAGGAGGATTTATGGATGGAAATAAAGATTGTTTTCCTTTGATAATTTATTTTTGTTTTCCAGAATTTGAAGATTGTTTTTGCTTTGCTTCCCAAGCTAACAAAGTTTGCCTCTCAATCAAAGTTAATCTTTGTCCACTTCTTTGTTTTTCTGCCAATTCCTCAATGATTGGATTACCAGTAACTGGGGTGTTTGATGATCCTATCTCTATTTGTGGGGGGTTTTTAATAAATCTACCATGAGGATCTCTATGTCTAGGCATAAAGAATCATAACTAAAAAAAATGTAACTACTGTTTTTGTTGTTTTTTTTTTCTTTCTATTGACTATGCCGATATTTGCCTCCCCGGCAACGGCGCCAAAATGTTGAGCTAATTTATGTACCTAAACTAACACAATTATTTATTATCAATCCGGGTTGTTTATGCTTTGAGGCAAGTTCACTATATGTGAAGATCAGATATAATCAAACCTTGAAAGACAAGCTATTCTATAACTCTAACTCAATTAGTTTAAAAAGAGGAATAATATTGAAATGATTCTTGACTCAAGAAATCCACTTTCACCTCAATTACCACTTAATGAATCAGAGATTAAAACCAAGAACTTAAGATGGATAAATTATTAATGAAAGAAGCTCTTAACTTAAGAGACATATAAAGTATTCCATTATAATTCATTCATCTTAATATCAAAAAATCTCAACAAGAAACTACTTGCACACAAACAAAAGAAACCAATTTTAATTCATCATTTTAATAGAAGGGATGCTCAACTTGATACATCTGCTTTTCCAACTTGATAAAGTGATGAATAAGCTATAAACTAATGACATCAATCATTATGCATGAACCATGAAGCAATCTGAAATAAAGCTTTGAAAAACCAGTTCTACAATCATCAAATTACAAGGAAATAAACTAGTTAACAAGAAAGTGTACTTAGCTTGGAATGGGGGCCCTTCCACCCTTGCCTTGCACACTTGATAAATGATCTCAGAAGCTTAACTTCAGTCACACATCCATAACATTGAACAGAAAAATGATAACAGCACAAGTCTTCAAATTAACTCCTCAATCCAAAGTTGTCACAATATAAAAGTATAATAAGTCAATAATAATCATAATACATAAGCCATCAAAGCTTTGGCTTTAAATAAGAAGTCTCATGAAAAAACTGATCTATTTTTACTCAAAAAAACCCATCTACTTCTCATCCACCTATCTAAGTCGAATTCATTATTCTTATCCCAAGAAATATGGCCAATCCCATAGAATCTCAAAACTGCCCTATTTCTATGGGATTTATGAATGACTAGTCATGATTGACTAGAACTAAATGGGCCTAATAAAGCTTGTTCTGTTCGAACTAAGCATAGGTGGCTTAGTCCTAGTTGCCAAGCTGTCCATCCATGCATTCAATTCGTGCCCAAGTGTCCTGCAACCACATCAACCATAGAGCTATTACGGGAATTTCTGAATCTGCCAATTTTGCACTAAAAACCAAACTTTCATAAAAACTTTAGAATTTGAAAAATTAAAATTAAATAACTGAATAGATATCAAATATATGTCAAAATGAAATAAATGAATGGAAAATGGATGGAAAATAGATGGATTAGCTCGTGAGAGATTCGCCAAAAAATTATATATACATATTATATTATTAATAAAATCGCCTTCCATTTTTCCTATGTATCATGGGGATTCGCCTATTTTTTATATATATAAATTTAGGGGGGTTCTTAAAATTATCCCCGTTTCTAAGTAGCTTTGACAACAGCTACTGTGTACTATGTGATATTTGTTGATGATTTTTCTCGGAAGTGCTGGATCTTCTTCATGCAGAAGAAGAGCAAGACATACTCAAAGTTCTGTGAGTTCAAGGCACTGGTTGAGAAAGAATCGAGGAAGCAAGTGAAGGCTCTTAGGAGCAACAATGGTGGTGAATTCATCTCTGGCAAATTCAAGGACTTTTGCAGCGCAGAAGGAATTCGAAGAGAGCTCATAGCGCCTCATAACCCACAGCAAAATGGGGTCGCTGAGCGAAAGAACAGAACAATCGTGGGTGCTACACGGGCAATGTTGCATGATCAGGGCCTTCCCATACACTTGTGGGATGAGGCATGCAATACTGTGGTTTATGTGCAAAACCTTTGTCCTCACAGGATACTTGGCATGAGTACACCCGAGGAGGCGTTTTCTAGCTAGTAAGAGGCCTGATATTTCGCATTTGAGGATTTTTGGTTCACCTGTTTACATTCATGTGACGAAGGATGCCAAGAAGAAGCTAGAGCTGACCGCAGAGGTTGGGATATTTGTGGGATACACTGATACACCCTACAACTATTATTTGTATTTTCTAGACAGTCGCAAGACTGTTGTGCGACGGGATATCAAATTTCATGAGGAGAAAGCCATGAAGTGTTCACTTGAGAGGGAGCCACAATTGCATGCAGATGAGGAGCTATTAGTTCTTAAGGATGAGCCTTAGGATGTGGATTAGCCACAAGAGGAGGTTCATGGAGTGGAAGAGACCACTCATGCAACGCCAACCATCAGAGGGCGGAAGCGCACTACAGAAGTTGAGCGACTGATTCAGGATGTAGAGAAGATTGTATGAGCACCTACATCACAACACAGACAGAGACAATCACTTGACCTGTATACTAGATACATGGCTCTTATGAGCAAGTGTATCATGACAAAGCCATCCTCTTTTGAAAAAGCTGTGGAGGATCCCTCATGGGTAGATGCCATGGTAGAAGAGTATGATTCGATTGTCAGAAACAGTGCATGGGAAATTGTCCCAAGGCTGGAAGGGAAATTAGTGGTAGGTTCGATATGGATCTACAAAGTGAAGCAAGCAGCTGATGGGAGTGTGGAGAAGTAAAAGGCAATATTTGTTGCTCGAGTCTTCTCACAGATTGAGGGGATCGATTATGAGGAAACCTTTGCACCTGTCGCAAGGTATTCTTCCATACGGACGATTCTTGCTCTCTTAGCGCAGATAGGGTGGCACATTCATCAGATGGATGTGAAGAATGCATTCCTCAACAGAGTGATTAAGGAGGAGGTGTACATAGAGCAGCTTGAAGGTTTCGAGATCTTCAACAGTGAGTCGCATGTGTGCAGGCTCAAAAGAGCATTGTATGGGTTGAAACAAGCACCTTGTGCTTGGTACACACAGATAGACAATTATTTTACCGGACTTGGATTCTCTAAGAGTGAGGCGGATCCGAACCTATACCAGATTGTGGTGGAGGGTAAGTTGCTGATCATTTTACTTTATGTAGATGATTTTATTTTGACGGGTGATGAACTATTGATACACTCATGCAAGGCTGATCTTGCAAAGGAGTTTGAGATGAAGGACTTGGGCCTCCTTCATTATTTCCTAGGATTGGAAATTTGGCAGCACAGTGATGGACTGTTTGTGTCTCAAGGCAAGTATGCCCGGGAGATACTGGAGAAGTTCAACATGCATGGCTGCAAGCCTATCGACACTCCTCTTCCTGGTGGATGGAGGAAAGAGGATGCTACATTGGCAGAGGTAGTGGATGCCACTGTTTATCGACAGTTGGTGGGGTCGCTTATGTATCTGGTCAATACACGACCCGACATATGCTATGTTGTTAACCATCTTTCACAAGCTATGGTTAAGCCTACCAAGCTCTTTTGGAAGGCAGGCAAGCATGTATTGAGATATCTCAGAGGCACATCGGGATATGGATTATGGTACAGACAGTCGGATGAGGTGAAGCTATGTGGCTTCACGGATGCAGATTGGGCAGGAAGCCCAACAGACAGAAAGAGCACATTTGGAGGGATTTTCAGTATCGGGTCAACAACAGTTTCTTGGTACAGCAAGAAGCAGAAATCTGTGGCACTCATTTCAGCAGAGGCTGAGTATATGGCAGCGAGTTTGGCTGCATGCGAGGCAATATGGATGAGGAAGATCCTGGTCGGGTTGTTCGGATCACACTTAGATCCTACTGTGATATATTGTGATAATCAGAGTTGCATCAAACTCTTGGTTAATCCAATATTTCATGATAGATCTAAAAACATTGACATCCGGTATCATCATATCAGAGATTGTGTGCAGCGGAAGATCATGCTACTTTCATAAATTCCCATGGAGGATCAGGATGCTGATATCTTGACAAAGGCGCTCACCAAGAGAAAATTCGAATACCACAGGGGCAGGATCGGGGTGGTAGATAATCCCTATCTTGTTGAGAGGAAGTGTTGAGATTGCAACAAGATGATGAGCTTAGTGGAAAGAAGTCGCCTTCACTAAGTGGGCCCGCAGGCTATTTTTTGGCGCAAGTCTATTTTTATACTATGTCTATTTTTAGACATGTCAATCATATTCTATGAGTTGCAGGATGCTATTTGTGGATGGTTGTTCAAGTTGGAAAAATATATGGACTTCTATTTTTAGACATATTGGGCAGAATCTATTTTTAGATTGCTAGTCTAAAAATATATATGTCGAATATTATTAGCTCTTAATAACATTTGGACTATAAACATTATCTTATTCTCTTGGAACACTTCAGTTAAGTGTACAGATGTGGCACAGGAGCTAACAGAAGGAATTACGCTATTCCTGAGGGTTAAGTGGTGCTATTTCATGCATACTTCAGTTAGAACTCATGTGACAGAGTTTGGTGGAGTTATTGAGGTAGTTGGTGGAGTTGTGTTTAGTTTAACTGAGTTAAACATAGTTGAGATAGTTGTATCTAGTCTAACTGATTGATACACTAGTGAGAGTGGTGTGAACTAATTATTAATTAATTCACTAATTATTAACTCATTAATCAACTAAAGAATACATTAGTTAACTACAGTGCATGGACAGTTTCAATGGAGACCAGTGAAGAGGTAGGTGAAAGAGCAGTGTGACTATCAGTTGTGACTATACTGTTGCATGATTTGCAACACACATTGGTTGGAGATGCCAATGAGGATTGTGTGAGCAAGGCTGGACCAATTCGAGTTCCATCAGAGCCATTCTTCAGCAGTAATTGCGCAGTAGAGGCAGGCTATCAGGTGGCAGAGATTGGAGCATGTGATTTGATAGATCAGACCTGTTTAGTGTGTAGCAATTGGAGATTATACTGAGATATTGTGAGGATCTTTGTATAATGATAGTTACATGATCTATATGACATATAATATATAGATAGTTGGGGTTTTCAGCTTTAAGCTTTCCCATAAAATACTGTGTTCATATGTGTGAATGTTTATGGTTTTAATGTGCGCATGCGATTGTTTTTATTTCCGCAATTAATGATAAATGGTAGAAGAGATTCTGTATTGTGCATGAAGTCAAATAGTGTGTGATCAGGAGAATCTCGGATGTATAACATATCAGTTATATAAATTTCTACAGACTACCCTGATCTTGTTATTCCTCTTCTTCAGAGTGTGCAAATTCACTAGAGCTATTGATTTCAGACTGTTCATCACTATGAGATTTACCTTTGAGAGGGCTATAAACAAAACCTTCTTCTATATCTACTCTGTAAGTTCTTCCACTACATGTAGTTGGGCCTCTACGAGACATTCACTCAATATGACTGCACAAAGTACCATGTTCACACAATAGCGTTTTAATCCACAGCTTCAGAGAGCGCAAGAACTTACCTGTAGGGCCATTTAAAAACCTTCTTTCAGCTTCAAAATATGATACAAATTGATCAATAGAAAATTCAATCACAAATCCTCCCAGAACACTGTCAATCCAATGATCTACCACACGGGTGATGTTGTTGCTAGTTTTCTCTAATTTTTGTACCAACTTCGGGGTCCACTGAGTGATCACGTCATCCTTTGTGCAAGTTTGGAATTCAGAAAGCTAATACAACCACTTGTGCAACTTGGTTGCAAAGGAAGAAAAGAAATTTTCGTGGACCTCTATGTAGATATACCTTTGTGCCTAATCTTTGCAAGATAATTTAGAGCTTATGTTTTCTTGGATTGAAAATTCACGTATCTTCTTGTCAGTATAATCTTGCAGTTCGTTCTTTTTTGGGTGCCAATACATCAATTCTCCCTCAAAGTGATCCCGTTTCCTGGCAACGAAACCATTTTTTGGCTTGAGGGGTCCTGACCCAGGTTCAGAGTTATCGCGCAACCAACAAAACCCTCCAACTACTGGCCCTTTAGGCAGTGACCTATTTGCGTGGACTAAAGTCTCACTAGAAGCAGTATGGGGGGGTGATGAAACCATGTTTCTACACCATGAGGTATATTTTTATGTGTTAGGATTAATCAGACTTACTGCAGATAATATAACATATTTTCACATCCAAGGTTAATAGTGAACATATCTAACCGTTTCACAGATTGTCACAGATTACTTCAATATATTTCACGTATAGTAGATAATTATACTTCATTCAAATCTACTTATATAACATATAATAATACTTGTGCATAGATGCAATTAACCATTAAAAAAATTAAATATGCATCAACAAAAAATGTTTATATTGACAAAAAATAACATATAATCTAAACAGAAAATCACATAAGAATATGGATTTGCCAAAAATTCCTTCATTATTAAGAGATCTGCAATTGAGTACAATCTATATTTTATGCACACAATAGTAGAGTCCACACACAACTCATGAATTAGGTCTCCACGCACACAGTGAGCAGGAGCCTTTCTACCTAGAAACAAACCCATACTTTTCTCAAAACATTAATCAAACAACCATACATATCTCATCATATCCTTACTCACCTCAACCCCTACATATTTATATTATCAAAATGCGCACATACCATGGTATCAAACCATGGTTTGAGACTCATATTTTTTCCCCTGAATCCGTTACAATAATAAAGGGACTTTGACCTGCCCCAAATCCCCTCTGACCATTTGTGCGCAGCGCGTACAACAAAACTTAGAAAAAATTTGATCCGGATTTATGCAGGAATGCAACAGAATACATAAATAACCATGAACATAGAGATGCAACGGAAATAATGCTTCCTTTCATTAATATCAAATAACAGAAATATGCTTACAGACATAATGGAAATAAAATAGCTAGGGTGTTGGTAGTGAATCTCTAAGAAGAGATGTGGCGGCTACAGACCTCTGAACTATGTTACAATGAGGCTCGAGGGCCTATTTATTATTGATAAACAATGGATAACTCTAAAAATCCAAAAACCTAACCCTAGGAGATGAAGCGCCAAAACTATGGGCCCCGTTTGGGTAAATTGGTGTTTCAACTTCCCGGGGACATAACTTCGGCATACGATCTACGTTTGACGCATATGATACATTGTTAGAAATATCTATTAGAGGACTAAAATTATTTTCATGAATATTATTTTCGAAACAGAATCATATTTTCCGACAAACGATGCCCAAAAAACGTCGTTTAGGGCCTCAAAACAGCTTTGAAAGTTCAGGACCCGAAAAAACTACTAAAAATAGTAAGTTGTGTTGCAACTTAAAAAATAAAAGAACTGATGGTGGGGGTTCAAATGGAATAGGTTGGTGGCCACTAATATCCACCTGGATCATTAAGGCCCCAAAACGGCTCCGGGAGTGGAGGAACCGAAAACTTGCTAAAAATAGTAAGTTGTGCTGAATGTGAAAAGCTACAAGAATTGATGGTGCTGGTCCAAATGGAATAGGTGGGTGGCCATCGATATCCACCTGGATCATTCATCCCTCCTTAGGAAGCAACGTTCCCCATTGCATTGAGATCCTCCATGAGATGAGGCAAATTTTGTTGAACTGGGTATTAGATTTGTTGAAGATGTAATGGACCTGCGGGTGGACATGCTGGATGCGTTTAGTAAATTTGGTTTCTTTATCAGCCTCAGAAAATACATGTGGGGATTTTGTATGTGTAGTTATAGGATGTATGGCAACATCAGGCAGTGGTGCGTTGGGAGTCATATCAATGGAGTGCTTGTCCTGACAGTATAGAGGAACCATAGTGAGTGAGGAGAAAATGTCCTTGTATTCCTCCATGACTTTTTCCATCTGCTGCAGCCGTGCAAGGGAGCCCTGTTTCGAGGCTGTGGCCACAATATTCTTCTTTCCTTGTGAGTGAGTTGTAAGGAAATAAATTTCCTGGTTTGGAAAACAATCTTATTGCGTTGTTTTGCAGTAGTAAAAGAGATGACAAGAGGTAGTACTACCTCCAATATCATGTACAAGTTATTTCCCAAAGTAATAACAACAACACAAGGCCTAGACTCATACACAACATGTCACCTCCACAAGTATGGTTGGCCCAATAATACATCAGCTACATCAAGAGGAGCAACATCACACAATACCTCATCCATGAATGGCTTGATACTATACAGAAGGCGACACTGCTGGCAGATGTTGAGATCTCTCCCTAGGTGGAGCCACTTGATGGTATACGGCTGTGGGTGTGCTATGGTCGGTAGGCCGAGCCGCTTCATGACCTCTGCTGAAATGAGGTTCTTTTGGCTTCCGCTATCGACAAGAAATTGTAGTGGAGAACCCTTCACCCACATCTGCGAATGGAAGAGGCGCTCCCCGTCCTCTGGATCCTCCCTTTGGATCTTGGTGGTGGCAACAATGGCACTGGGATTCGCATCAATGAACTGCTTCCCTTTTTCATTGCCTTTTTCTGGTTCTAACTCAGGATCAAAAAATGCATCTGATTCGGGTGCCTTTAGTTTGACCACCAATGACTGTTTGGCCTGACACTCGTTTGTGCTGTGAGTGGGGCTGTTATGAAATTCACACCACTTCCCTGTGTCCTTCTTTTGATTTGTGGTGTTGTTTTGAGTCACACCACTTTGGCCTTGCCCCTTGTTCTTTAGTTCGGGGGCACCTTTCGGATTCGAAGATCCAAAGTCTCGCTTCTTATGCTTAAATTTCTGCTCGATCTTGGCGGCATAGAGATATGCCGTGCCAACCGATGTAATGTCGAGGAACTCCATTTCCTCCTGAATGTGTTTGTGCAGACAACCGCGGTACTTGAGCACCAAATGTCTCTCTAAATCTTTAATAACCAACTTTTTGTGTAGGGTATGGAACATATTCGTTAGTTCGTGCACATCTTGATCCCTTTGTTGTCGCATCGTGGTCCATTGGATGTATTTTTCCTCATAGCTCCCCACGGGGTAATATTGTTCCTTGATGTCATCTTGGAATGACTTCCAAGTGGGTGTGGCCAAGAACAGAGAGGGTTCCCCTTCGTCCTCTTGCTCACAGGAGGTTTCCCACTAGTGTTTGACATGGGAGGTGACTTTGAGGAGTGAAAAAATAATATTTTCTTGGTTAGAGAAATCATGGATCGAGAAATACCCTTCCAACAAATTTAACCATCTATCTATAGCATCTGCATCTATTTGGCCTTCAAATATAGGAATGTCAAAGTTTACCTGTACCTTGAAGGGAGTAGTGCCTTCAGAGTGGCTGTTGGATGCAGATGCGCCATAGGTGGGCAGTCGTTGAAGGATCTGAGCAAAGTTATCCATCATTGCATTCCTTTGTTTCTCGAGGGCCTCCTTGAGAAATATTTTGATAGGATGGGCCTGCTCCCTCATATTTCTTTTCTTCCGCCATGGAGGTCGTCGGGGTTTGCGAGGCTAATCTTGCAAGGGTTCAACCAGATCGAGCCCTAACTCCTTATACCCTGATTGCGTTGGGGACATGCAAAGAAAAACAAAGCAAGAGTAGACCGCTCTGATACCATTGATCTGGATTTATGCAGGAATGCAACAAAATACAAAAATAACCATGAACATAGAGATGCAGTGGAAATAATGCTTCCTTTCATTAATATCAAATAACAGAAATATGCTTACAGACATAATGGAAATAAAATAGCTAGGGTGCTGGTAGCGAATCTATAAGAAGATATGTGGCGTCTATAGAACTTTAAACTGTGTTACAATGAGGCTCAAGGGCCTATTTATTATTGAGAAACAAAGGAGAACTCTAAATATCCAAAAAACTAACCCTAGGAGATGAAACACCAAAACTATGGGCCCCGTTTGGGTAAATTGGTGTTTCAACTTCCCGGGGACGTAACTTCGACATACGATCTCCGTTTGACGCATATGATACATCATTATAAATATCTATTCGAGGACTATAAATATTTCCGCGAATATCACTTCTGGGATGGAATCATATTTTCCGGAAAAACGATGCCCAAAAAACGTCATTTAGGGCCTCAAAATGGCTCCGAAAGTTCAGGACCCGAAAAAAATGCTAAAAATAGTAAGTTGTGTTGGAACTTAAAAACTGAAAGAACTGATGGTGGGGGTTCATATGTAATAGGTGGGTGGCCACCAATATCCACCTAGATCATTAAGGCCCCAAAATGGCTCCGGGAGTGGAGGACCCGAAAACCTGCTAAAAATAGTAAGTTGTGCTGAATGTGAAAAGCTACAAGAATTGATGGTGCTGGTCCAAATGGAATAGGTGGGTGGCCATCAATATCCACCTGGATCAAAATTATCTAAAAAGGTATCCCAAGGGGCTGTGCTCCAACAATGACCATGACCTGGGCCTCAAATCACTACACATGACATTGGTAGGGGATATTTGGCTTTCAAGTAAGAGTATGATCATTGTTAGATGGTATTGCACATAGAATATAGGTATTAAGACCTTAACATTAGCGAGAGGATGAAATCAATGACCTTATAGTCCTAAATGGTGCTTATTGGGGCTCATGACCATGGATGAGGCTTCAAACCACAACATTTTGACCTTTATAGGATATCTTTGGACTTCAACTAGGAATATGAGTGTAGTTGGGAGGTATTTCTCACTACAAACCTATCTTGGGGGCTTGTTAATGGTAAAGGAATGACATAAAGGACCTTAGGTCCTAAATGAAGCTTTTCGAGCTTGAAATTCATGAACTATGCCTCTAACCACAACATATGGCCTATATATAGAATATTTAGCCTTCAGCTAAGAAAATGAATGTCATTAAGAGGTATTTCATGCCATGAACTAGTATCATGGAATTGACAATGGTTAGGGGATGAAAGAAGGTGGCTTATGTCCTAAGCAGGGAAAATTTTATGAACCCCCCTAAATTTATATGTATAATAAATGGGTGAATCTCCATGATACATAGGAAAAAAGGAAGGCGATTTTATCAATAATATAATATCTATATATAATATTTTTGGGTAATCTCTCACCATATTATATTACCTTATAAAATAAAAATCTGGAACAAAACAACGTAAACTCAAATTTTGGCAAGACCAAACGTTACAAGAAATTTCAGAGTATATTTTACTTCCTTAAGCCAGGAACGAAACTATCAAACGATGTTGTTGCTCCACCAAATGTACTGGCATCATAGTTGTTGCTACAACCTAGCGATGTTAGCACTAGCTCCTCGAGGGCTTATTCTAGGCACTTTTTTAGTCATGCATGAGGCTCGAGATTGGACTTGGAGAGTCAAGTTTGTCTATTTTGATTTTCCAATTATGTTATGAGACTACAAGCTATGTAGTTGAATTGAGTAATATTTGTAAATTTGATCATGGAATCCTCTTTCAGCTCATTATTTTTCATACATAAATCAAGTGTCAAATGTTTTGTTCTTATATTTTATGACATGATCTTATGAATTTCTACATAGATTGTGATTTTATAACCTATATGGATTGGAAATGTCATTGGTATATTTTTTGTTCACAAAATTTTTCCTTTGTGCTGAGTTTGAAAATAATGTTTGCAACATAACATGCTAGCTGAGTCCGACTCTTACAACATGAATTCAAATTCCCCATTGGCATTCCCTCCCCCTTTCCAGACATAGCCGAGATAATGACGAATACAAAAAATTCAAGCTGAAATTTAGGTATACAGGAAGAGAAGAATTAAAAGAAGGATGAAGAATGTTTGAATGGACATCAATTTCTTAGAATAAAAACAATAAAAAATTCCCTACTTCCTCTCTTATCTATTGGTCCCTTCCAAGCTCACATAGAAAAACCAAAAATGTTGAAGTGAGCATGAAATTAGAGTTTGAAACAATTTGTTGTTTTGGGGCATCTTGTTCGGCCCACCCTAAATGAAAACTTAACAGAGCTTGTCAGTTATTAAAATATCTTTATTTAATGCTAAAATCACTATTTCCATACTCGAAATTGGGGCATGTC